>BQNB010047952.1:0-27500 GCA_026074375.1 Tanacetum coccineum
CACTTCGTCGAGGGAAAACGACCCGGGAGGTTTTTGATATAACGTTTTGGTTAAAAGTGTTTATCTTAAACCGACGGAAAATACTTACTATACTATAATTTTTTACATCCTTATATACTTATATTATATATATAGTGTGTTTGGACGTACAATCAATTTTTTGCGCCGTTGTCGGGGAAGTGTGTAATGATTTTCGCGTTTCGTTCGAAGATTAGTGTTTTGAAGACCCTTCCTCGTGAAGTTATCATTTTTTATTTGTAAATATTTTCTTTTTATAAAACCATAAAAATCCAAAAAAAATTTACTTTCTTATTTTTATTATTTCTTTTTCTCATGTATTATTTTTAAAATCTAAAAATATTCTTCTTTATCCTCTTATTACATTTAATTCTTATCTTCTTTATCCTCTTATCCGTTTAATTACTCAACATGTCTTCGTATAACCATTTTGGTTGTTCGTGTTGTGGAGGTCCGTTTAATGGTAGAACCTGTCCGAGCTGTAGCAGTGTAGGATCCGGAAATGAGTTTATCTATGACCCAAATCCTTATTCTTATAATGAAATACCAAACTTCTTCAACCAACCTCCACAACACCAATACGAGACATACTCGTGTGAATTTTGTGGAGGGAACTCTCATCCGGGCTTCGATTGTCAAACAGGGAACACACCCGTCTTTGATCAGGGTCCATGTTACAATCAAGACTTTGGATTTAACCAACCTCTACATTATTCTCCGAGTCAGCCACAACAATTTCCTTGTGAAAACTGCGGGGGTCCTCATGAGAATTTTCAGTGTCAAACGTTGAACCAAAATTTCTATGAACCTAATCATTGCTATAATTCTAATTTTTCCTGTTTTGACCAACTTCAACCCCTGCAGTTTTTCGTCATTCATCGTCCTCCTCAAGCAACGAATACGGAAATGTTGCAAGCTAGAGAAAACCTAATGGAAACTATTCAAGCCTTTTTAAAGGAGTATGATCATATACCTCCTAAAGAAAAGTGCATGGCTTTATTGCTAGCTGAGGAGAGATTTCTTAAAATTAAGCAAGCTGTGGAAGAAGAGCAGAATCAACCTGAAGTTATGCAAGAATTACTACTTAAACTTATGAATGATTTGCAAATTCTTAATGGAATTTAACCAAAACAAGAAGAGCCGATAGCTCAAAGTTTTCTTCTAAATTGGAATTTTCCTATGGTTGATGATGATGATGAGTATACTATTATATATAGAAAGCCTAAAGCAATCACACCCGACTTACCCACCGAGGAGCCCGATAACTCTCTAAGTATGGGGGACGACCATCTTAACACTATTCTGAAAACGGAAAAGTCTAGTGTTGAGAACCTTATCCCAATCCCAAGTGAGTCCAAGGGTATTTCCGACGATATTTGTGATGTGTCGATTTGTGATAATGATCATTTTGATGCCGAATTTGGACTTATTAACTCTTGGCTTAGTCGAGATATTTCAATCACATATCCTAAGATTGATTTTCTTCCCGAGGAGTTCGCCGGTGAACTTGATCTTAGTTATCCAATTCTACCAGGAATTGATGAAAATGATTTGGATGAAGAAGGATTTGATGAAGAAGAAGGAGAAATTGATATTGATATTCTTCAAATCGAGGACGAAATTCTTTGTAAGAAATTATTAAACGTCAATCTTCTCATTGATTAGATCGAAGCATTGAAACTCACTCCTTCTATTCCTTTTGTGCTTAAATATCCCTCCTCTTCTCCTATTCCCGTTGTAGATAGTGACTTTCTTATAGAGGAGGTTGATACATTTCTTGTTTCAAAAGACTCGATACCACCGGGTATTGAAAGTGATTTTGACTCAGAAGAGGATATCATTTTTCTTGACGACTTACTTAACAATGATCCTATTCTCGAGTATGAGCGTTTTACCTTCGACATTGAGCCCGATACGGCCGTGATAAACAATTTTGATGAGCTTAATGAAGATGAATGTTTTGACCCAGAGGGAGGTGAGATTGTTTTTTCTCTAAATATTGAAGATGACGAATCCTTCACATTTGTCATTCAGACTTTTCTCCCATTTCTCACCTACCCTGTGGATTCTCCTTTACTTCTCTCCACCGGGAGTGAAGACATCATTTTTGACCCCAACATCTCCACTTAGAGCCGGTGGCATTTCATCGGGATGGAACTTTGTAACGCCCCGACCCAAAAGGGTAGAAGTATTACAAATATGGTGTGACATCAAAAGCATTCATAATCATAACACAAGCATAAACAGCGGAAGTCTTAAATAAATAACCAAAGGAAATAAGTCAACACGACTTAAGGTACATAAGTTCTCAAAGGACAGACATATCCAAACGAAATAACAAATGTCTTGAAAAGAAACAATTCATATATCAAAACTAAGATCTCTAGGGTAAGTCCACACTCAGCACTCATAACCCGAAAGCAAACCCCAGCTCCTAGCTTAGATACCTGCCGCAGGAAAAGAAAGTGCGGCTGAGCTTACAAAGCCCAGTGAACAGATATATATAATTGAACACAAAAGATAACGGAAAACAAAGGATACGATACAAGGTACAAAGGATATCACAAGACATGATCAAAGGAATACAAATATAAGGTAAGACAAATCAGAAGTCAATTCATAGTGTAAGGTAAGATGAATCAGAAAATCGAATCAAGTCCAATTACCAAGCCCAAACAAATCATATCATAGTAACCATGGAGTCATGAGCTCCAAAGTTTTGTGAAAGACGTGGATTGCACCCAAACATCAGTCACCAAATATCCAAATATCATAATGTCATAATCCATCGAATACAAAACAAATCTAGGATGCATCCATACGCCCCTTAAACAAATAATAATCTTCATAGTGCACATATAATATCAAATGGGGGACGGTGTGAGAAATCACTCACCCCAACCATGGAGTCCATGCCAAAGGTGCATCCAAAGACACGGCCATGTTACCTTCATGGCTAGGAAATCTCAAACTGAAAGGTTCAAAGCAAAGTCATATCAAAGTTCATTTCAAAGGGATCATAGTAAAGGTTCAATGCCAAAGGTTCAAATATCAAAGGTTCAAATATCAAAGGTAGCATAGCAGGGTTCAAACAGAACATATTAACAGATCATATAGGAGAGTCCAAATAAAAGACTTAGAGCAAATATAGCAAATCACATGAATAATCAAATATGGAGAGAAATATGCCATGAGAAACTTTAATGATAAGGTCAGAATATCTGTACCTTATTCTGAAGCAAAGCAATAACCAAAGAAAACACCACAGGAATATCACAATCACTCCCTCTTGACCGAACCTAAAGAAATGATGAATTCGAATTACAAACCATTTATTTAAGTTATACTTTCTATTTTTAGAAACTTTCCATTTTTAGTAACTTTTCATTTTTAGAAACTTTCTATTTTTAGTAACTTTCCATTTTTAGTAACTTTCCATTTTTAGTAAGTTTCCAAAATTAGTAATATTTATCATTCGAGATTCTATTAAGCATTTTGAATAGCTTAAGGACTTAATATGTCAACCTTACAAGTTTAGGGTTAAATATGACAACTTTCCATATTTTTATGCAAAAATCAACAATTTTCAAAGTTACAAGTATAAAATATCAAAGTTTCACATCTTATATTCAGATAGATTCCTTTATTTTATCTGTATCTACAAGTCAAACCCTTAATATTACATATTTTAGCACTTTTGGTTTTTATTTTAAGTATATTGAACAATATCTTTACTTATCAATAATTACAAAAGAAGCCACTTATAGATTAGTTATGACAAAAATCATACTTTAATACATTTAATACTAACCAAACCTTATACTTTTCCAGATTTACAATTTCAGTCCCTCCTATTTTAATTTAATTAATTTTCTAATTATTATTATATGTATATTAACAATTTTAATCCAATTAATAACTAATATGACATTTATACCCCCAACTTATTTTATACAGATTATATAAGTATAATTATCTTGTCTAAAACCAGACCCAAAGTTTCGAATTACAAAAATCATGTCCTTATACTTTAAAAAAACCACAATCGGGCTAAACAAATTAAATCACTAATACCCTATTAAATTTGTCCCAGTCACAACTCACAATTCTTACCAAATCATTAGAATTGATTGCACCCTGGAATAATTTTAAAACCCTATCCCTAATTCATTTTTCACTTTGCATATCCATTTTCTTCTTTATTTCACGAATACGGTGCAACACAAGAAATAATAATCCTAAACAATTATTTCGAATCTTTCTTAAGTTTTTCCAACAATTTATTTGAGTTATATATGATATTAACATACCCTATAAAATATAAAATCCAAATTGTACAAATAGTTTTTAGCCGATTCATATAAACATTAACTACAAAAATTGAGGGTGTTTCTAATTGTTTTAATTTTTTCGAGCAATATAAAATGCATGAACATTTTTCCCTGGTAATTATGGATTTAATGATGATAAAATTGAGATACATAAAAATACCTTTGATGATTTCTTGATGATTAATGAATTTATTGCTATTCGGTTGAATTTTTCGAACCAAAAACCATTTACCCCGATCGAACCATGTCACTTACATAACATTCTTTCCACTATTTCTCTCACAATCCTTAACCTTCAACACACCTTAGAAAAATATTCCTTTCCCTTGAAAAATTCGAATGCCGCCACTTTTGATATTTAGGGTTTCGGTGGTGTTGTTTTTAGTGTTTATCAAAATGAAAAATGCATAAATAAATTATAAAAGGGATTATGACCGAGTTTTTAGGGCTTTCAAATAGGTAAATTCTGATTTTATAATTTGTAGAATTCTATTTTCATATTATCTTAATTTATTTATATTTATTTAGTAATATATAATTTAATTAAACATAAATATTTTTGGCATATTCATTTATACAATAACTTATTTATTATTTTTTTGTAATAAACATATGGTTTTTTAAATTTACAAAAATTTCATAATGTAATATGCATATTATTTTTTACATTTTATAATTTCTTACACATTTAATTAAAGTTGAATTTAAGCTTTTATGTACTTTTCTTGCATTAGGGGTATTTTAGTAATTTTACACTTGTTGAGATTTGTTTAGGGTTTTACAATGCTCATCTAGTTTTATACGACCACTAGAGACACGTTTTCGAACACTATAGTCCTTTCAGAATTCGTTTCAAGACACGTTTAGATACATAAACTTGCCCACTTGTTTATGGGTGGATACCGCGGTGGGAGTGACGGTCGGTAACTAAGTATTTAAGCATGACCTTTGCTACAATGGTCATTGCAAAAATGGGTTCCGTGATCACTTATGATAGCACGAGGGGCACCGAATCGGGCGAAGAGGGATTTAAGAAATTTGCAAACAAATCAGGCGTCGTTGGTGGGGAGCGCTTTCGCTTCAACCCATTTTGACAAATAGTCGACCGCCACGAGTATATATTTGTTCCCTCGTGAAGACAGGAATGACCCCATGAAATCGATGCCCCACACGTCAAAAGACATTCTATCTTTGAGGAATTGAGGCATTTCATCACGTGCTCGAAATTTTGCTCTTGACGCTGAAAAGTGTCACATCTGGTGACCAAGTCATGGGCATCTCGTTAAATCGTGGGTCGATAAAATCCTGAGTCAAAAACCTTTTTGGCGGTGTAGTTGGCAGCGTAATGTTCCCTGGTGGGTCTACTATGGCAAGCTGTGAGGATGTCAACAGCTTCTTGGCCTGCAACACACCGCCAGATCATTTGATCCGCACATATTTTGAACAAGAAGGGGTCGTCAAAAGCTAGTAAATAAAAAATATATATTAAAAACCAACTAATATAATAATATATAATACATGTTTATCATCCTTAAAAAACTGTTCTTTTGATTGGGTTGACATCCTTTATAGACATATGATATTCCCCGCGTGGTAATTTGCACAATCGCTAAAACCACGGAGATACATTGTGTCTCCTCAAGAAGTCACCATATTAAGTGTCTCAAGGGGGAAATATTTTCGTTTAACATACCTTTGGGTCGAGGAAATTTTCATAAGGGATTTTTCTAATCGGGAACCGATGAATCGCGCGAGATTCTTGGCTCCTTTTGTGTCAATTACTTTGAATGTGAACTCTTGAAGGAGGAGAACCCATCGGAGCAATCTCGCCTTAGAATCTTTTTTAGCAAAGAGATATTTTAGGGCGGAGTGATCCGTATACACTATGCTTTTGTTCAAGACGAGGTAAGATCAGAATTTTTCAAAGGCATACTCCACGGCTAATATTTCTTTCTCCGTCGTGGTGTAATGCGATTCTGCCTCTTTCATTGTTTTACTAGCATAGTGTATAGGCCTAAAGTGTTTTTCATGACGTTGCCTAAGTCTGCTATTTTGGCAAACGTCGCTTGCATCCAAAATAAGCTCATAAGGCAAAATAATCCCAGTTGGGCAATCTAAGGATCGAAGCTTCGGTAGTCTTTTTCTTTAACGTTTGAAAGCTTGTATACATTCTCACGAGAAGATGAAACGAGTATTTTTTCTCAAGAAGATGGAGTCATCGATCGGTGAAATTTTAGAAAATATCCTTTAATGAACACGTCACGGTAGACAACGGCAGCACGAGAAACTCGAACACCCTTAACGGTGGTGGGATGAAGGTACTTAGCTATCACATCAGACTCTTGGCTTTATACGACCTCAAATCCTATTTTTGGAAATCTTTATGGGGGACCAGGACAATGCCTTCTTAACCAATAAAATGTCTCTTCTCCCAATTTAGACAAAATTTGGTGTCTTTCACACCTTTGAAAGAATCGGTCTACATGAGAGAGGCAATTTCGAAATGAATTCCTAAAGAGTCGAAAAGTCAGCCAATGAAGACCTTCTATGTTTTTTTCGATCATATATGAAAGATTAGCCATCAATACATCTTTGGGACCGTGCCCGGTGCATTGCATAACCCAAAAGGCATGCAACGGTAGGCGAATGTTCCGTAAGGACACGTGAATGTTATTTTTTATTGATCATGAGGGTCGATGGGAATTTGAAAGTAACCCGAGAAACCATCGAGAAAACAATAGTACTCGTTTCCCGCTAATCTCTCGAGCATTTGATCCATAAACGGTAGTGGAAAGTGGTCTTTACGGGTGGCTTCATTTAACTTTTGGTAGTCAATGCATACACGCCAACCCATAACCAATCGAGTGGGGATCAACTCATTTTCATCATTTTCAACAACGGTAAAGCCACCTTTTTTTGGTACGCAATGTACGGGCTTAACCAAGCTCATTGGACTATCCGAGATGGGTAACGTAACCGGCCGTCAAGAGAGTTTTTTCAAACCCTCCTTTTTGATAAATCGTGGTCTTGGGATTCACCCATCTTTGGTGTGAACGGCGGTTTATAGTCCTCTTCCATATGAATCTTGTGAGTCAAAATTTCCGGAGTTAATACACCTTAGGTCGGAGAGTTTCCAAAGGATGGCTCGCTTGTGTGACTTCAAAAACATATATGAGAGCGGCATTTTTCCTCGGAACAACGTCAAAGTCTTTAGCAGATTAAGACGGGCAACTTGTTTGTCACCTTCATAAAATGCATAATTCGGAGATGAGGAGTAAGCCTTGAGTTCGATCTTCGGGAGGTGTATCAATTGAAGATTATCGTTTTTTTGCTTCATAAACTTTAAGTTCTTTTAGTATTTCAGGCTAATAGTTTCCTTGAGTGGGAAGTGGGTAATGATTGATCATCATAAAGAAAATGATTCAAGAAGAAGAATATTCCCCTCCGGGTTGTAATAAAGAGTCATCAACTTCTGGTAAAAGTTGGCATCATTCTTGAGAGCGATGAAAAGCATCGACTACTCTCAAGAAGAAAATCAATAATCCCCGAAAGGAGTGAAAGTCGGAGGATGGGGTAGAAACGGAAATGGGTTCATGTAAGGAGTGGGAATTGCCCACTCGCTGATCAATTGAGATGGAAACCCGAGAACTTCTTTAAGATATACCTCCTCATTAAGCTTTCAATGTCGTCACTCGTTCGCCGTCATATCCATCGTAATTAGAGGAGTATGTCGTTGTTTGGTACAAGATTGAATGTTACAGCTTCCTTTCCACCCGAAAAGTTAATTCTACCTTCGTAAACATCAAATCAAAGCACCGTCCGGTCTATTAGAAGTATTCCCGATAATTAGGAGTGACGTCGAGGATCGGCATCAAAGTCTACGACTACAAAGCGGTCGGGATTTGAACTTTTCCTACATTTAGGTAGGACATCCTCGCCAATACCGTTCGGTTTGTACGGTCCGCCAAGTTTAGAGTCATTACAAGTAGGAGGTGAGGCTCGGAAGAGAACTCTTTTTTCCACCGGTTATGGCATGGATTTATGCTAGCGCCAAGATCGGCCAAGGCTAAGCACTCATCCATTCTGGAAAATCACACGGTATGAGAAATTTTCCGGCCGGTCTTATTGTTTTCTCATGTGTAAAAGCTTGTTGAGGATAACAACGAGCAATGGCTTATTTAAAGGAGTTTAGCCATTTAACTTAATTTTTCTTTGGTTTCCATTAAAAGCTTTAAGAGTCGAGGCAAATTTTGGCATAAGAATCAAAGCATCCATGAGGCTAATTTCAAAACGCAAATCTTTAAAGATTTCATAGAATTTCTCAATTTGGTCGTTAGCTTTTTCACGGCGCCTTTCATCATTACGCCTCGAAGGATACGGAATTGACGATTTCAAGGTTAGGATCAAGTATCAATACGGGAGAACAAACGGGTCAGAATTTGGCATTGGGTTTGTGAACTTTGGACAACAAGTGGTTGGAATCGTCTCTTTGGTGCTTCCGTTATTAGTAGAGGCACCGGTGTCCTTTTGTCACTCCTAGGGTTCATGTTCCACTACTTTAGGTGAAGAAGAAGAAGTGGTAGGAATCGTGGTATTCCTGATAATGCAACAAAGCTTGGGTGGTAATACCCTTCAAATCTTCCTTCGGGTTAGTAATGGTATTACTAGGCAGTCGTCCCTGACCGGAAGTTAGTAGCTTGGTATTGGATTTCACGAATTTGGAAAGCTGTCGTTAAATACTTGGTCACCTTTGATTTTGCAAGTTTTGGTTTAGGTCTTGCATGTTTCAAACCGCTATCATTAGCCTTGACGTAGCTTTCAAAATTGGTCTTTGTCACACCTTGTGTTTGAGGAGCTAGAGCTTGGTGAACCGGGGGTTGATTATTCGGAGGTCGATAAATTTGGCTTTGGTTGTAGTTATTTCCCCAGTTTTGGTTGTAACGGTTTTGGTTATTTCCTTGGTTTTGAACGGGAGGAAAACTGGGAGGTCAAATTTGATTAGCAATAGGGGCTCGGTAACCGATATTTCCTTGATTGAAATTAGCTGCGGCGGCTTGGGAAACATATTCTTGAATATTGTCACGATAAATGTTGCCATCGGTGGCAGGACAATTTTGGTAAGAATGAGCACCTACGACAAGTAAACAACTAACTTTAAATCAACGCTTTAAGGTGAGCGGGAGCTTGGTTTGATTTTTCTTACTCGGAAGTACAAGCTTTCACCATATATTTAAGTTTGGCAACATTGGAAGAGATACGGGTGTGTTTTGATAGAACTCACATTGGCAAACAATCGGTTTGTTACGTGAAAGTCACTAAGCTTGACTCGTCCCCGAATTTAGTTGTCCATGGGGAAGGTTTGGAGATCTGGGACAACCATAGGTGGTATGTCTCCTCCAAAATAATGTTTGAGTCTATGACCGTTCACCTTAAAGTTTGGCCCGTCGGTTTGAGATAACTCGACAGTACCATAAGGGAAAACTTGAGCAACGGTGAATGGTCCGGTCCAACGGGTTTTGAGCTTGCCCGAGAAGATCTTTAATTGAGACTTGAAGAGAAGAACTCGATCACCAACGTTGAAAACACGGTTTTTAATCTTGGAGTCATGAATCTTCTTTGTTTTTTCTTTGTAGATTAAAGAGTTCTCGTAGGCTTGATCACGAAGTTTATTTAATTCATTCATTTAAACTTTTTGGTGATCACCCGCGGTCTTGAGGTCAAAATTGCAATGTTTTAAGGCCCAATAGGCCTTGTGTTCAAGTTCGATAGGAAGATGACAAGCCTTTCCGTACACTAGCTTATAAGGAGTGCACCCGATGGGTGTTTTGAAAGCGGTACGAATGGACCATAAAGCATCATCTAACTTGTCGGACAATGAAGCACTGTTTTCACCTATGGTCCTTTCTAAGATACGTTTCAAACCACGATTTGAAACCTCTACTTGTCCACTTGTTTATGGATGATACGCTGTAGAAAGACGGTGAGTAACTCCATACTTAAGCATGACTTTTGCGAATTGGTCATTGCAAAAATGAGTACAGCGATCACTAATAATAGCACGAGGAGTTCTAAATCGGGTAAAGAGAGATTTCAAGAATTTAACGATAACTCGGGCATCGTTAGTGGGGAGCGCTTTTGCTTTAACCCATTTAGACAAGTAGTCAACGGCCACGAGAATGTACTTGTTCCCTCGAGAAGACAGGAGCGGGCCCATGAAATCGATGCCCCATACGTCAAAGATCTTGCAAACTTGAATTGTATTTTGGGGCATTTCATCACGTTGCGAGATTTTGCCTTGACGTTGACAAGCGTCACACCGTGTGACCAAGTCATGGGCGTCTCGGTAAATAGTCGACCAATAAAATCCAGAAACAAAGACTTTTTTAGCGGTGTAGTTGGCACCATGATGTCCCCCGGTGGGTCCATTACGGCAAGCCGTAAGGATATCAACGGCTTCTTGGCCGTAAACACATCGTCTAATCACTTGATCTGCACCAATTTTAAACAAGTAGGGGTTGTCCCAAAAGTAATGCTTTACATCCTTAAAGAATTTTTTATTTTGTTGGGATCATTGATTCTGATTATACCCTTAATATATAATAAATATATAAATATATAACAAGGATAAAAATCAAAAAATCACAATTATAGTAATCCGGGAGTATGATTCCTGGGTCGTTATCCCCAACGAGAAATGCAATTGAAAGTCGAGAGGCGTTTTGAGAATCGATGCTTGAATGGAACAAGATTATGATTGGTTATCTAAAACTACGGGAAAATTAAGGCAAAAACTTAAAAACAATTAAGGCAAGACAAATTTTAACTAAAAACACAAAATGGGAATCCTAAACGGGACCTAAAAACCCTAAATTATCAAAATTAAGTCCTAAAATGATCTTTTTGGTTTTTATAAGTCTTAATTGACTAAAAAGCTAAAACAAAGAAAACTAGACCAAAAACGAAGGTGATTAGGGCTTGAAAACACTAAAAACGTGAACGGGATTCAATCCCGTTCTTTAATTTTTTTTTTTTGCAATTTTAACCTTACGAAAGCAAATCTAATTTTCCTAGGTTCTAAATGTTAAAAGAAAATTTTCTAAAAAAGAATTATATTTTTTTGACTTTTTTATAATTTTTTATGAATTAAAAACAATTTTAAGGAAATTAAATGTTTACAAATACTAAACTAATGATAAAAATTCTGAAAAAATTAGCAAAAGTGCATTGAACAATGAGGAGTCTAATAAAAATAAGATGAGAAAAACAACTTATCGAATAAGCTTTGAAATAAGCTAAAAACTGCTTATAAACCAAACTGGCTAAAACTACTATAAAGAATTGATTGTGCAAAGATAAAACAAAAAAGACCCCAGGGCAAGTGGTAGAGTGTGTGTTGTGTAAAACGTTTGGTGATAAGGGTGAGGTCCCGGGTTCGAGCCTTGCTCACCTGGGACTTCCCCTAATCCCAAATGTTTTTGTTTTTGCCATTTTTTTATAACTTTTTAAAAGACTAATAAATAAGCACTTTTTACAAAAACACCTTTTTTATAAACCACGAATAAGCACTAGAATAAGCTGAAAAGGGCAGGATAAGCTAAACTATACTAAACTATAAAAATGCTAACTGTTTAGCAAATTTAAGCACTAATAAGCAAACCAAAAAGAGAATTAAGCTAAAACAGATGATAAGCTATACCTAAAAAGAAATTTTGAATAAAAATAAGCAACCAAATTAAGCTAGAAAGACAGAATCATCAAAAAGCTATGAAACTTAAAGATTTTAAGCTACAAGGCAAATAAGCTTAAATAAGCTCTAAACTGAAAGAAATAAGCTAAATTGGGCTTAAACTAACCTAATAAGCTAAACTAAACCTAGAATAAGCAAAAGCAATAAGCTAATAAGCCTAAATAAGCAAATAGCTTTTTGGCCAAAACTGATAAGCAAAAAGGCCAAGAGGGACTTTTCTAGCTTAAAAATAAGCTAGCAAAAGGATCCTTATGGCTTAGTGGCTTATACCACTAAAAAGATTGGCCAAAAAGCTACAATAAGCAACAATGAAAAAGCAGTTTGAAATTCAAATTCAAAATAAACACTTAAAAAGCTTCAGGTAAAAAGGCATCTCACACAGATTCAACGCTTAGATACAATATACAAACTTTTGCAATCTTAACAAATCACCACATCTGAGCTAACACTAACAAACAAACACAGAACCTTTATGACTAAATCACCTACCTAACAGAAAAAATTAGACACCTCAAAGAACAAGAATCAACAATCAAAAAGCATTTTGAAATTCAGGATAAGCCACAATAAGCATTTGAAAAAGCAATTTCTCAAATTTTTAAAAACACTTTAGCACTTTTGACCCGTATTAAGCACACCCAAAAAAGACAATGCAAGTCTAATAGAGCATAGTATCTAACGCTGCATATTAAACCACTTCACACAAACTCAAAAACAGTCACAAAGACAACAATATTGCAAAGTCTTAATCAAAACAGCAGTTAAAAATAAGCTTAAAGGCTAACAGTTGCAAACAACAAACTCTTAAAACCTTAAAAATGAGATTACTACTTAAAAACTTAAACAACAAAAACTGATGATATTGTGTCGACAAATTTAATCTAAACAAATAGTTGACTCAAAATGCACAAAGCAGGTGTTTAGAAACCTTAATTTCACACCAATTTTGTCTACTAGTCTGCCTAACAATACCCTGTTTTAAAGTTTATCTAAGTCCCAATTCAAAAGCTTTTTTTTCAAGATAATACAGCAAAGTTATTACATAAAACATAGATAGATAACAAACGAAGCAATATTTAATAAAATAAGAGCAATCCAATCAAAAATTAGCACAGCAAATAACAGATAATTATACGACAGGTTTTAATGCAAAAAGACAGTGTTTGTCATAAAAACTTAAATAAGAAAGACATATAAGCATTGAACAAAACAAAAGCATAAAACAAAACGACTACGGCACAGCATAAATGTCAAGTAAATAAAAACAGAAAATAATCATTGCATAGTCTAAATAAAGTCTAAAAATTCAAAAAGTTGAAACTTACAAGATTCCAAGCTATTTCCGTTATTGACTTCCCAAATCCCAAAACAACATATCAAAATCCTTAAAGCTATCCACATTAAGCACTAACCCGGATGGTCCATTGGTAAGTGCTTCAAAAACACATACCTGTTTTCATTAAAAACGGACATAAATGACACCAAAAACAGACAGAGAGACTGCCAAAGAGTAAATGTTTGTTTATTATACGACATTGTGTAGTGCAGAAAAAGGATAGTCACCACCCAAAAGCACAAGAAACAATGCGATAAAAAATGACAAAACCAGACACGGTAATTTGAAAAGCTGTAAAAGGACAAAGCCAAAGCAAAGTCCAAAGATCAGAAAAGGTCAAATTCAAAGTCAACTCAACAAAATTACAAGACAAAAACCGTATCCGTAATTGAATAAAATAAATGGTTGCACATCCAACCATCTGATGGGCCGCGGAAAGCCAATAGTATATTGTAATGAAGACTGGAGAAGACCAAATGGTGCCCATCAAACAATTACAACATCCCATTGTGTGCCCAAATGACATTAAAGGAAAGACTTAGGAATACTTTGAAGGGCCGATTCCTACCCATGAACAGACAATCTCGCAGCCAGTATGTAAGCACTAACAAACCCACCTGAACCTTATTGGCGCGCTAAAAATGCCCAATAACAAGAATGCCTTAATACCCTAATTGGGCCCAGACACGACTCAGATTGTGGCCCAATACAAGCCCACAAACCTTATACGGGCCCAAATAAACCCAAAATAGGGCCCAATAATACACAAACCCCAAAGCCCAGATACTAGTGCCCAAAAACTAATTGTTATAAAACATAAGACTAAAAATGTAATGATGTTTACAAAAAACGTTAGTTTATATAAAGAAAAAAGGATTTTTTAAACAAAGTTAAGTGACTCGATTTGTGCAATTTTCCAAACTGTTTTTTTTCCCGTTTAAAAAAGGCTAAGTCCAGTTTCTCTGCCAATACACCATATCATACTTTTACACTTTTTGCGATATAAAACACTAGGGCCTACTTACTGTTTTACTTTAAAACTTTTATTAATAACTAGGAAAAAGAAACAAAAAGAAATAATAAGAGGATTAACCCAGGGTAATCTTTCAGGTCACTAGAAACTTACGAAAAACCTTTAGCCAATAAACTCACCCTTCCCCAAGAGCTTTTCCCCGCCAAACCCCTTGAAACCCCCCACCAATCACATGAACCAGCCTAACCCTTTATAAAACCCAACCCATTCCTTATAGCCGTATAAACCCATTCCCAGCCACCCACCAACCTCTTAAACCTGCCAAGATGGCAATCCCCTCAACCCGAGAAATTTCAAATGGCCGGATTGAAGCAATTAAAACAAACACAAAGCTTCAACTCTAAGAGTGGTTTAGGATTGAAGCTGTAGAAACTCCTCACACAAGAAAACACAAATTAAAGCAGCTGTTGAAGACCTAGAGGCTTAAAAAAAATCAAGAAAACACAAGCAGAATACCACACCTTAGTTTTTACTAGCCTTATTTTTATTTAATTTTAATTAAATTGAATACAAGTTTCCAACTTACTTTTTTAATGTATGTTTATTTATTTTTATTAAAGATTAATATGCCAAGTTCAAAGTTACTCTTGAGTTTCATGCTTTTCAAATATTATACAATCAATGTTAACTTGAATCTATAATCTCTGAGAAAATAGAAGTTACTTGTACTCATATTAACTCTACTCTACTGTCACTAACATCAATATACCTAAATTATTTGTTTAAGTATAATCAAGTTTAAAGAAGTAATATACGCTTATTGTAAGGGGGTGTTTGTTCATAGAGCACCGGAAAATGGTCATATTGGGTGTTGATATGGTCACACGACTCAGCCACCTTTGGCTGAGTTTGTGTTCCTAATATATGACCAAAGTAAAATCACAAATTTTTTAGAGTATTAAATTCAGCTTTAATGAGCCCTTTCTCTTATCTGTCAATTTTCACAAAAAAAAAAAAGCTATAAAGCTTTAAGCTCTGTAGACACTAAGCAAACACATTTTGAGCTCATTGTAATCACCAAAAGACCATTTAAAAAGCCCTTAGTTCTGATTAACTTTTAATTTGACATATAAGTCAAAGGCTGAGGCGCCTATGCATTTTTACTTTGAAAACCTTCGACCTTTGAGCTTCAATATCAGCAGGTATTAAGTGTGATTTAGCACCCCAATATTTGGAAATAAGGCTCATTGACCACCACTCCCTTAAATCGGTTTGGGGGTTGGTTTTGGCTAAAAAACACAATTGACTTATTTATTCATAAGCCCAAAAAGCCCTAGCCACGTGCTTGCACCACCCCATGGTGCTGAAACCAATTTCAGCACCCTTTTTTAAAGCTTATTTCGTATAAGCCTTAGGATTATTTCTTTTCTCTTTGTAAGCTTATAGGTAGCCCTTAATTCCCCAAAAATCTCATAGCTTATTTCCACCCTTTAGCTTAATCTTTATTAAGACATTAAAAGTAGTACTTTATTCTGTTTCTTATTAATTTGTCAACAAAAGCTTTATTTCTTGTTCTAGCTATTTTAGGGCTCCCCTCTCCCTATTTTATGCTGTCGCCCATATAATAGCTTAATTTGTTAGCTTAAATCCAAGAGCGAAGCGAGAAAATAGAGCTTAAAAGCTTATTAAGTTTGCTGTCATGTCCTAAAGCTTCACTAATTCTGGCTTAATGTTATGGATTTTCAGTAAATAGTGCTTATTAATGAAAAATGTTGCCATATTAATGCCCTTAACAACTTTCATGTTACTTGTACTTTTTAGATAATATAGTCCACTTTGACCTCTGGTTGTTAATCGGGACCACCACAGTGGTGGACAATTTGTGTAATTTTCTTCTTTTGTATTTTACCTCTGTTAGTCCCTGTGGTTAGTTAGGCTTGTTACCGCCTTTCGCCCGTCAGTCCTTTAGTCCTGTTCACTGTTTAGTCCTTTAGTTTTACACAACATATAGCTTAGTTATTTTTACATTTAATTCTAATTAATTAATTTAGGTTTAATGTTAATTATTTTAATTACTTTTAAATCTACAGTAACTTTGGGCATGTTTTACATTTTGTTAGTTTTTGTTAACTTTTTCTTTATTTAAAACTGATTTTTTTTTAGAATTTTTAGACTTTTATATTTTTATTTCTCTTTGGTTTAATTATTATTACTAATTATGTAAAAAAAAAAAAAAAATTCATAAAAAATACAAAAATTAACAAAAAAATATTATTCGCTTATTTAATAAAAATTATCTAATCATTTTAGTTATATTAAAAATATAAAAACTATGTATGGATAATTTGTTGCTGAAAAATCAGATCCGGCCCGTTTACGAGCCCGATTTTTTCGTTTCTTACCGTTTTGTTGTTTTCGACCTCCGTTTTGAAAAAATTTATACATTTTCTTTTAAGTTAGAATATTTTTGATTCATAGTAAAAATTAAAATTTAATTTTAGGACTTTTATTTTTTATAAGTTTTTAGTATTTTAAGCTTTGCTATTAATTCCCAGGTAAGTCTAATAATGCATGATTTAATTATAGCTTATTAGTGTTAATTAAATTTAGTTAAGCGTAAATATTTTTATCCTAAATTAATACGGTTCCCCGTAGTATATTTAAGATTCCCATTGTTCCACGCTGCTGTTTTCCCGTAGAAATAATAGTAGTTTTACTGCTTAATTAATTTTAGATTATCTAGTTAAAAAATCAAAATCATTTGTTTCACATTCAAATCACAATTTCATCCGTATCGATTACCAATCCAGCCTCGATGGGGATTTTACGACCGTCGAGAAAGCTCTATACTAACTTCTCGGTAACAATTGAGCTCTGCTTTATAGACTATTCTTACTATAAAATTGTGAATATTTTATTAAATGTATATATTTTAAGGTGTAGTCCCTGAGATCAGGATCAATTTTTGGTGCCGTTGCCGACGGGAGCTGTGCAAAAACTTTTATGCGTGTACGTTCGACGCATTGCTGGTTTACGAAAGAGTTAATTATTTTCTTTTATTATAAAAATATATAAAATAAAAAAAAAAAAAAAAAAAAAAAAAGTACAGAGAAATTATGTTTTCATTTCTTTTAGTATAATTATCCATTTAAAAAAATCCAAAAAAGAAAAAAAAAAAAAAAAAAATCACAAAATATAAAAACAATTGTCCCAAAATAAAGAAGGAAATTAAAATTCACGACTTGTAAAACATCCAAAAATATAATATTCTCATAAGCTGAAGGTATAATCATAATAAGTTCCGTTGACTTGTTGGTTCCCAATTCGAACAAAATAGAATAACTTTGCCTTTTGTGTCTCTTAGCGACGTACGTGCACACCTTGGAAAGTTGGAACAACAAACTAAAAATTGGGGTTATATAGTGATAGTTGTTCCTAGGAACTAACGACCCGAAAGGAGAAAATAAGCTTCGCGCTATTACCTACTCCCTGTGCCCCACCTGTAGTTTATCTTGTTTCTGAGAGCTACCCGGTATGAAGTAAGCTGAATTATTTGGTTTTAAGTGTCCTAACTCATTGTCCGTTAAAAATCAATTTGTGAAGATCATTTTGAAAAACCATAAAAAAAAATTAGTGTTAAATATTCCTTGTACACCTATTTCTTGTGCATTACGCGACATCTTCATCTAAGCCCTAGACGTCGACAACCACAATTTTCGACAAACTTTCTTGTTATGAATCAGCTCAACCTTGAAAACCTGATAATCCCTCACCATAGTTGCGATGGCTGAGATCTCTGAACTATGTGGCGCAAATTATACGTCGAGAGCACCCACCGAGGTTGGACTATGAACGTAGTTAATTCCTAAATCACCGTCGAAACCATTGAGAACAAGCATGTTTCATGCTGAATCTTGTCCAAAAGCAAGCAATTTTTTGGCAATGATAAAGAAGACCCACATGCTCACATCCTTTATTTTCAACAACAAATCACTGTCCACGATGAAGATTACCGAACGTACCAAATACGTCGTTAAGCTTATGCTTTTCCCGTTTTCTCTCGAAGGGCCAAGACCGAGATTTTGGGCTAGAAAAAGAAACCCCCATACGTCGATTGAAACATGGGATGATCTTGTTTCGTAAATTTATTAACAACATTCTTCCCACCCTCTATAAACGACAAATCACAGAAATGAAATCACAGATTTCAGCAAAAATTTAGATGAGACGTTTTTATGAGGCTTGGGATCGTTTCAAGATCATCAAAGGGGATGCCCCTCATCAGTGGGTTTTCACAATTGCATCAAACTCGATATCATTCTATAATGCCCGAATTCAAATGTATCAAGATTCATTGAACTCAGCTCCGAGGTAACTTCTTAACAAATGCCTCGATAAATGATTAAAAATTTATCGAGAGCAAGTCTAGGTACGTCAATCAAGAACAAAGCTGTTGTAGCTAAAATGAGTACAAGCCTCATCCACTCCCAGCTATCACATCTATGATTGCTGAAGGCACCAAGACATGGTTCGGGCATTAATTCACAGATAGAAAGAACCAAACCCCAGCTTCCTCCCCCGTTAAAGCGGAAATTGACACATAGTTGTGTAACATTTGGGGTAGGTCATTCTTATCAAAACTTGTCCAGCCAACTAAAAGCAACAATTACCATGAGACAACATTCAAGAGTATGTTTTCCCAGCGCGCGGTCCATTTCAACAAGCACATACTGGTTATCGATCCTCCGAATGCCGAATCAATTTCGACCTCCTGTTTATACCTCCAGTGCAAATCCTCTTTGCAAAGTATCTAACAATTTCAAACGAGGAAATAATTCAATGCCAAAACTAGGAGGTGAAACAATTTCAACCAAGGACAGATTTATCGACCTCCAGACGGAACATCAACCATTAGTTAATCAACCAGTAGCTCACAAGGACCTGCTCCTTAGAACACTTTGTGTCATGAAACAAATTTGAAAGATAAGTCACAGCCGAATGATGCAGTTGAGAAAACATCAAAACCAAGGTCAAAAACCTGCAATCCAAATGTGCAAAATATAAACTGACATGCTTTCAAAATTTGTTACTCTGCTAATACATATAGCATCTACTGTCGTTCTGGAACTCTACCTAGGTAACACTGTTAGCCAACCTAAACAAAGGCAAGAATTTAAAAGGAAATCACTACCCGAGAAGGGTTGACCATCCAAGGATCCGAAATCCGTTAAATCAACACCGAGTTACAAAGACACGATGGCCTCCTACTAATAACGAATCACAACCGAAGACTGTCCAAACCTCCTGGTTATTCAAATTCTGACTCTTAATCCAAATCTGAGCCCAATGTATGCTCCTGATATTCTCCAGTCCCTAAAGCATCAATTTGCCATTTTCCATCACGAAGAAAGTGATTAAAGGCGCAAGGCAAAAAGCTAACGATCCAAATCGAGAAATTTTTAGAAATCTTTAAGATTTTAAGTTGAGATTATCATTATGATACCGATGCCTTTCTGCTCATAGCCATAAATTTGCTTCGACTTTAAAAACCTTGATTGAAACAAGAAAAAATGAGGCAATTGGCAAGGACTACCTTTAAAAGAGAAACATTTCAGCGTTCATACCTCAACAAGTATCCAATGAAACATGGAGACCCTGGCCGATTTTCTGATTCCATTTGCGCATTTACCGGGATTACTACATGCAACCATATGGCTCGGAGTCATGGTGCAGCATATAATCTCATGCCTTATTCTGTCAGGAACAGATCTCTAATCTCATGCCTTATTCCGTCTAGAAAGATCTATCTCTTCCTGAACTAACCCCAGGTATTGAACCAATTGGTATTGCTAAAGACGTCCGTCTAATGGTGGGAAAGTTCCAATTTCCAGCTGACTTCGTAGTTGTTGATTTTGAACCAGACCCCCGAGTCCCCTTAATTCTCGGGCGATGTTTCTTGAAAACAAGTCATGCTTTGATAGATGTTTATGAAGGTGAGATTACCCTTCGTGTTGGCAAGGAAGCCATCACATTCAACCTGGACCAAACCTCAAAATACACAGCTGATTACGACCATATGACGGCAAACAAAATCGACGTCATCGAAATGGCTTGTGATGAGTATTCTCAAGAGGTCCTAGGATTTTCAAACGTGATCGCGAGTGGCAATCCCACTCCATATTTTGAGCCTATTGTTTCTACTGCTTCTCCAAATCTCACTCCTTTCGGGGACAGTGATTTTCTCTTAATGGAAGAAGCAGATTCGTTTCTTGCTCTAGAAGATGATCCAACTTCATCTGAAGTTGATCCAACTTATCAGGATCCTGAGGGGGACATCCTGATTCTAGAAGCAATTTTGAACAGTGAACCACCACCCCCCCTCCCAAATCATGAACAATATATGCCTGGAGTTAGGAAAGAGCTTAAACTCTGTGAAGCTAAAACTGTTGAATCTTCCGTTGATAAACCT
This sequence comes from Tanacetum coccineum, assembly GCA_026074375.1. NCBI lineage: Eukaryota > Viridiplantae > Streptophyta > Magnoliopsida > Asterales > Asteraceae > Tanacetum > Tanacetum coccineum. Next base: position 20,875 of record BQNB010047952.1, read on the forward strand.
CCCGAGGTTGAACTCAAGGAACTGCCACCCCATCTTGAATACGCATTTTTAGAAGGTGACGACAAGTTGCCTGTCATAATTGCTAAAGACTTAAAAGATGAGGAAAAGGCAGCTCTTCTCAAGGTTCTTAGTCCCAAAAAGCGAGCCATCGCTTGGAAACTCTCCGATATAAAGGGTGTTAGCCCAGAATTTTGTACTCACAAAATTCTAATGGAAGAGGACTATGAACCATCTGTGCAAAGTCAGAGAAGGGTAAACCCAAAAATCCACGACGTTATCAAGAAGGAGGTTGAAAAACTCCTTGACGCTGGATTGATTTACCCCATCTCTGACAGCCCTTGGGTGAGCCCGGTACACTGTGTACCTAAGAAAGGAGGTATGACTGTCATCACAAATGATGAGAATGAACTGATTCCTACTCGATTGGTCACGACGGGATGGCGAGTATGTATTGATTACAGAAAACTTAAAGAAGGCCCCCCGAAAGGACCACTTCCCATTGCCCTTCATGGACCAAATGCTCGAAAGACTAGCAGGAAACGAATACTACTGTTTCCTCGATGGCTTCTCGGGTTATTTTCAGATCCCAATTGACCCAAAAGATCAAGAAAAGACAACCTTTACATGCCCATACGGGCTATGCAATGCTCCTGGCACGTTCCAAAGATGTATGATGGCAATCTTCCACGATATGATTGAAAAAACGATGGAAGTATTTATGGATGACTTTTCGGTCTTTGGGGACTCTTTCTCTACGTGCCTAACCCATTTGGAAAAGATGTTGAAGCGGTGTGAAGACACCAATTTGTCTTTAAACTGGGAAAAGAGCCATTTCATGGTAAAGGAAGGCATTGTTCTCGGACATAAAATTTCTAAGTCTGGACTTGAGGTTGATAGAGCTAAAGTCGAAGTAATAGCTAAACTCCCTCATCCGACTTCTGTCAAAGGTGTCCGTAGTTTCCTTGGGCACGCCGGTTTTTACCGACGATTCATTCAGGACTTCTCAAAAATTGCCCGTCCTATGACTCATTTGCTTGAAAAAGAGACTCCCTTTTTCTTTTCTGAAGAGTGTATCGATTCCTTTAATACACTCAAAAGAAAATTGACTGAGGCTCCGATCTTAATTGCTCCCGACTGGGACTTGCCCTTTGAACTGATGTGTGATGCTAGCGACTTCGCAATTGGGGCAGTCCTCGGGCAAAGAAAAAACAAGCATTTCCAACCTATACAACTATGCTAAACAAGACTATGAACGAGGCTTGAAACTCACTATACTACTACTAGAAAAAGGAATTACTTTCTGAGTGTAATGCCTTTGAGAAATTTCGGTCAAATCTTGTTATTCCAAAAGCATAGTGTATATTGACCATTCCTGCCAACTCAAGTATCTTTTGCCAAGAAGGTATCTAAGGCAAGAACTCCAAGCGGGTGGATCTTATTGCTACCAAGAATTTGACATTGAAAGTTCGAGACAAAACATGAGCTAAAATCTCGCCGTCGATCATCAGTCCAGAACTTGTAAAATCCGCATCAGACAAACTCGAGTAACAAAGAAATCAATGAAGCATTTCTCTCAAAACTCTTGGTTTTACTCATTGCTCTTCAAGATCAAAGTACCCCATGGTTTGCAATTTTGCAAACTACCATGCGGGGAATTCGATATCAAAAGGAATGGTTTCATCTCCCAACAAAAAAATAAATTCTTCAAGGATGTCAAGCATTATTTCTGGGATGATCCCTTCCTGTTTAAAAACTGTGCTGATCAGGTGATAAGACGTTGTGTTTTTGGGCAAGAAGCTTTAGACATTCTCAAAGCTTGCCACAGTGGACCCACTGGGGGACACTATGGTGCCAATTACACAGCAAAGAAAAATCTTGATTCAAGTTCCTATGGCCCACCATCTACAAGGATGCCCATGACTTTGTTCACCTTGTGACATTTGTCAACCGTCAAAGGAAAAAATTACGCACGTGATGAGAATTGCCACAAAACTCCATCCAAGTGCGAAATCTTGACATCTGGGGCAACTGATATTTATGGGGCCGTTCCCGCTTCAAGAGGGAACAAGTACATCTCTGGCTGTTGACTATTTGTCAAAAATGGTTGAAGCAAAAGCGCATCCCCACCAATGATGGCCCAGTTGTTTGCAATTTTTAAAAACTCTCTTTTTCTCGATTTGGTGCCCCCCTTAGCTATCATAAGTGATCGCGGAATCACTTTTGCAATGTACCATTTACAAGGTCATGGCTAAGTACGGAGTCCACAAATGTCTCATCCACCGCGTAACACCCACAAACAAGTGGCAAAGTCGAGGGTTTCAAAACCGTGGTTTAGAAGCGTATTCCTAGAGAGAACCGTAAGGGAGGAGAAAATCGTGCCTCCTTTCGGACAAATTAGATGTTATCTATTATGGGCCTTACCGCACAGCTAACAAACACCCTATCGGTGTAATCCATATAAAGTTAGTGTAACGGGAAAGGCATGACATCCTACCGATCGAGTTAGAGCACAAAGCCTTACTGGGACCTCTCAAGCATAAAATTTTGATGTTCAAACGCGGTGATCACAGGAAATTCAAACTGAATGAACAAATGAACTTCGTGATCAAGCCTACGAAAACTCGTTGATCTATAAAGAGAAACCAAAGGATAGCACGATGTTAAAACAAAAAACACACCGCGTTTTCACAACGTGGTGATCCGTGTCCCGTCCTCTTCAACTCTAGACTAAAAGATTTTTCTTCGGGTACATTTGAAATCCGTTGGTCTTGGACCATTCACCATTGTCTAATTTTTCCTTATGGCACTGTCGAGTTATCTCAAAACTCCGGGCCCAACTTTAAAGTGAATGGTCATCGTATAAAACATTACTTTGATGGGACAATACCAACCGAAGGTGTCCCGGACACCAAAACGTTCCCCATGGACCAATAAATTCGGGGGACGGGTCAAGCGTCGGGACCCTAAACAAGCGCTTCGTGGGAGGCACCCCATGCTTATCCAGTCTATCTTCTTTCTTTATGCTAATAAGTGTTTTTTTTGTGTGAGAAGGCTTTCATTTTCCATCACCCGTGTTTTGTCCATGTTTTGTGTGCTTTGTATTGTATGTCCAGGATTTCCCGGATTGTGAAGACTCTCTTGCTTGAGTTTCACATCCTCAGCTTCAGTTGGGAATCCAGTATCCAAATCTAATCGACTAACGTTTTATCTTTTGGCACACTTCATAAACGGCCTTAGATTTACGTAGGTACCCCTTTGGAAACATCGAGACGATGTTTAGTTTCCTAGTATGGGGGGGGGGAATCTTTCGATTTTGAATTTTGCCAGCAGTCTTTATGTTATCACGTACTCCCCGTTTTACCACCAAAATTTTTGCAAAAATGACCAAAAAAAAAATGAAAAAATTAAAATTTTTTTGTTTTTTTTTTTTCAAATAAAATAAGTGTTTTTGTCCATCACAGTTTGTACTTTCCTAATGGGTAGAATGAGAAAATTTTTGACTCGATCGGCGTGTTGAGCCATACTAGTTATCCTCAATACTAGCAATTCCTACCGCAGTAGGCTAAGCTTTCACAAATTCGATTGCTTTCGAATTTTAATAAGTGGAAGAACAAGACATGATATAGTTAAATATAAGTTTATGTGCCGAGCAAGATTCTTTTAAAAAACTTAAATGAGTTAACCCTTGTGGCTTTTTACCCTCCCATTAGTCTTCCTAAATCCACCTAATCATACGTGCTCAATTCAATTCACAAAGTCAATAATGTTTTAAAGAAAAACTTCAAAAAAAATTTTTGTAACTTATTCTTTAAAGCGAGATATTTTTCTGTTCTAAATAATTTGAAAGTTAAAATGCCAAAAGAAGCATGAATGAAGTAAGAATGCAAACAATGCATGAGTATAGAATTTTGTCCAATGAAGCATAACATTTGATTATTTGGAGCAAGAAAAAGATGTGTCAGTGAAATCGCCACTCCGCTAACCACGAGGAGAGGGTCAAAGAAGACAGTCTTTACTTCTAGATTGGTGTGTGTGATATCTCACCAGGAAGCGAGTCTAGATGAGGGTTCAAACTAAACACAAATCCCTTAGCCATATTAGGAAGAAGGTGTTGATTGATTTCCCACTACGCTAGCAACGGGGTGGGTTTTCAAACTAAGAATATCGGTCGTTGGTTGTGATATCCTACTAGGGAGCGAGGCCTAGGTAGGTGTTCAAACTAAGCAACGCATTCCTAGCTTTGTAGAACTATGATTTATAATGATGAAGAGGTTGCAAAAAGTTCTACATTAAAAATCTCGTTCTTTAAAAAATCCAAGTTACAAGGTCTTTATAAGATTGTTGCTTTGATCATATTCATGCTTGAATCACGACTATGAAAATAAGTTGTATCTATTGTTGGAGTTGAAATGAGTACACACATTTAAATCATACATTCATGTTGGGAGTTAAAAGTTCACAAGTCATAAGTATGAGTGCTTAGCATTTAGACTTATATTGACAAATGATCTTGTTTAATTGCTTGGTTTGGAACTAGTGAAAAATCGGGGACGATGAATTTATCCGTCAGGACATCCGTAGATTATTCTATGGTCGTTTCTCATTCTATGATCCCAGTGTTAATAAAATAAAGGAAGTCAAACAGGAAGTCGAGAAAAGAAAAAGGAAAATCCAAAAATATTAGGGATAGTTAGTGTATGAATAAAAAGTGGTGAAAACGGGGACTGATCTAAAAGTTGTCGAAGCTTTTGATTCTTTAGTTTCCCTTGACGAACACTTAGCTACTTTTCAAAGTTATTAGTCGAGGGAGATTGAGATTCTTAGTTTTCGTAAATGTTTACTTCATAACATTGCGTGAGGACACGGCAATACCTTAGTATGGGGGATTTTGGTATGTGCTTAATTACACATACCTTTTACCTTTAAAAACGAGCTAAAATAACCAAAAACGGACTTAAAATGCCAAATATATGCTTGTTTTGCTAATTGTGTTGTGCAGGAACGGATATCTAAGAAAAAGACGAAAAACAAAGCCAAAACGACAAAACCGGACTCGGAATGGAAAAGACTGTGAAAGACAAAGCCAAATCGAAGCCGAAAAGTCAAATCCCCAAAGTCAAAAAAGCTCAACAAAAAATCAACGGGTCAAAGTGCAAGTCAACCCCGAAGACTAAAAGTTCAACAAATCAAGAATATATTTTAAGGGTTGAAATTGCCAAACCCTATAAACTTATATTTAGTAAGAGAAAAGAAAAAAAAAAATGAAGAAGAACAAGGCTGTTTTTACAAAATGCTTCAAAATAACAAAGTGGGGGGGCAAAACTCTGCCAACTCCCCTAACTTTGTATACCCCAGGACTGTGTGCCGAAGAGTTATATAACTCTTGGGGACTTGTTTTGCCAAGTCCCCAAAGTTATATAACCACAAGGACGACGGGTGCAAATAAACAAATAACCATGGAGGGCCAAACTTGCCAAATTACCAAACCTCCACCCTGTTATAACTTAAAACAAACTTTCCCGCTCGTTTTTTCCCTCCCAACACAACTCACGGGTGTAAAACCCCATTTTTACCCTGTAGATTACCACCACCACCATGGGTAATCAATTTCCCCCCCCCCCTCCACTACCTTTCCCAGCTACAAATGTGCCAAGTTGGCAATCAAACAAACAACTCCCCAGGATCATTTCGAAGGGCCAAGATTGATTTTTTGAAGATTGAAGGCCAAGATATAGGCTTGAAGCCACTCACAAAACAACACAAGACCCCCTTCTTATGTGTGTTCAAAAAGAAGCACAAAACCCCAAGATAAAGGAAGAGAAGAAAAGAAGAACCTAGTTGTATCTTTATTTGCTATATAAATCCTTGTTAAACCCATTGTGGCAAAGATTAGTTTTAGTCGTTTTTTAGTGTAGTTTTTTAAATAGTTTAATTGTCTTTAAAGCTACTTTCTTTTATGTAATTCTAATTCTCAGTTTTAATGAAAAGTTAAGTTATTTTTACTCAATAAGCTCTCAATAAGCTCTTTTGAGCTTATTCTTGTTAATAAGCTCAAATTCAGCTGGAAACTTGTTAAAAGTTATTAACTTACTCACTTAAATCCATTTACATCAAAACAATGACATTTGAGCACATGAAATTCACTTTGGAAGCAACAAGGAGGTAATAAGCTCTTAACAGCTTATTGAGCTTTTAAGCTCAGGATTAGAGGCTAAGAAGCCATTAGGTCAGGGTTTTAAGCCACTCACTCAACAAGAGTGGCTTGGTTCTGAGACAACAAAAATCCAAGGTTTCAATTCTCAATTTTCATTTAGCTTAATTTTTAGCTTTAGACATTAGCTTATTTGCTTTTATTCTTTGCAAACACATTAGTTTAGGCTTGTTATCTAGCTGTTTTAAGTTCTCATTGCATAATTTTGTGTTATATCACTTTATCTTTCAAAACTGTCACTTAAGTAGTATAAGCTAGGAGAGAAAGTGGCTTATTTCTCTTAATAAGCTATAGGTTTTCTTGTTCAAGGAGCTTAATTAGGTAAAAAATAGTGAGTAGATAAAAGGTTTTAGTTGGTTTAGTTTTTAAAACAGTTTTTAAGCTCACTTTAGTTTGACAGTTTTAAGTAAAAGGG
>BQNB010047952.1:35000-42824 GCA_026074375.1 Tanacetum coccineum
TATATATATATATATATATATATATGTGTGTGTGTTTGTGTGGGTATATATATATATATATATATATATATATATATATATATATATATTAATATATATAATATATATATATATATATAATATATATAAAAAATAAATATATGTATTTATGTATATAAATATATATGTATGTATATAAATGTATAAATTATATAAAATATTAATGTTTATATATATATATATACTTTTAATATATATATATATATGTATGTATAAAATAATAAGTATGGTATAAATATATATAAAAATATCTAATATATATAAAAGTATATATATATATATATTATAGAATATATATATATATATTAATTCTTAATACCAAAACACTTTTTTGTACAGAACAACAAGAACCCCATGGTGGAACCCGTTAGATTGATTGATCAATGGCTATAATAAATTGTACAATTTATGTAATTAACAAAAAGATTAAGGTATTTACTGTAAAGCTGAAAGGGCAATATAGGTATTTATTCGTCCCTAAAAGAATGATGGAAACATGGAAACCCACAAAAACCTACAACCTCTAATTTTAGATCCATTATTTAGAAAAAAACTGCCATAAATTACTTTGTTTTCATATGTCAGATCTACACTTTTCACTCCTTCATTTGACCTAAAACTCTCAATCAGATCTCATTCACAATTACCAGAATAAAACCTAGTCCCTCCATTCTTTATCCAGAGCATACAACAATCATAGAAATAATCAGCCTGCCTGTGCAATGACTATCGAGACCTCATGCCGCCTACCTCTAGCCGTTGGCCCTAACCTGTATGCCAGTCGCCACCCCACCCCTCCACGCGCCGCCAACCAATTTAGCAAACACCTTATACCATCACTATGACCACCCCTAAAAATATTTGGTATCTTCTTATTTTGAAAAAAACCAGAAACAAAACAAAACAATTATTAGAATCTTATCCAAACCTTTATATAGATCTAGAAGCCAAAATCTTTAAGAAACTAACTCAAAGACTTGTTCGTAATTCGTCTAAACATAGCAAGACTCTTGGAGTATTGGGTGCTCAGTTTGAGATAAATAAAAGAAGAAACCGAAAGGGGTGTTTGTATTTTTTTTCAAGTGTCTTGATATTAAGAACAATACGAGGTTAGTTTGTGTTGAGAAAATAAACATTTTTAGTGTAATGTTATTGTTAGAAATATGATAGTTTTTTTAACTAGAAATATACAGTGTTAAGGTTAAAACCATTTTAATTTTGATTGAATTGCCATAGCTGTTAACCATTCTAATTTTTGTGAATGTCATATCTGTTATATTCGGTAAAATGGGAAAAGAATTGAGAAATTATTATTGTCATCTTTACGTTTATCAAGAAAATTATTATACTTTATTAATTTGAAAGAAGTGTATTACTGTGACTTGGTTACCGATTCATATTTGTATATTCATTTGTATTTGTTTACCTTTATTTAGTAATTAATTACAATTTGATTTGTCAATACTTGGTGTAAATAGATATGTGAAACACAAACAGTTTTGAATTTGTTTTTCTCAAATGGTTGATTAAAGTTGTTTACGATTTGTTTTTCAAAACTGTTTGGGTTTTATGTGTTGTTTTAAATGTGATGTAATTATAATAATCATTTATGTTCTTTTTATCAATTAGTTTTACATTTAGAGTTAACATGGCATAAACTTTGATACAACTAAGTTTTTTTATATATTTGTTTCAGGAGATGGCTGAATCAAATGAATACTGTGTGATGAAGATGATGAATGGATGCACTTGTGCTTTTAGATGGCGTGATATAAATGTTCCACAGAAGCCGTGCATATATGTTCTCGAACCCGTGCATATATGTTCTCGAAGCATGCACGCATGTTATTCGAAGAGTGCACATATGTTTTTGAATCTCTTGCACATTTATATTTAACAATATAAATTTTGTATTTGAATTGTATTTCATTTGATATCAAAATTTGTGTATTGTATTTTGTCTTTGCTTGTTTTAAATTTAGAGATATTACATGTATATGGTTTAATGATTTGTGTATAATATTTTCGAAAGATAAGTACACTAGAAACATATTTGCAATTACTCGATTTAAGAAAAAAAAACAAGTTTCATGAGCTAAACAAATGTACAAAAAAACATAAACTAAAAAAACATATATTGCATCTTATTTTTTAAAAACTTGTATCTGGAAAAAAAATGTAGAAAATTACAAAAAAAAATTCCAAAATTGTAGAGTATTAAAAAATGTTTATTATAATTAAAAAAATAGAAAAGAAAGTTCAAATGTATTTTCCAATTATACCCTTTTGATTTAAAAAAAACTATTTAATATAACTAAATTGTGATTGGTTTATAGTGGTTCTGTAAGTTCTGTACAAAAAGTGGTTCTGCATTGAACGCACCCCTATATATATATATATATATATATATATATATATAGTACATTTTTTTTTTTTTCCCCCCCCATGACATTGCTAAACATCTAATACATCATGGGAGTTTATAGATACAAGACCTTTACATCTTGAACTTTTACATACTCGATAATTAAAAATCTAACCAATGACCCGAATTGAGTGGATCAACATATCATGGAGCTTATAGAGCTCCATATAGAGGGTAATAAAATTATTTCTTTCCTATTCTCATAAGATTAATACTAACCATGAATCCCGAATCGTACCCAAAATAGTATTTACAAGGATAAGGGACTTAGGACAACCGTGGACACCTAATAACGTTGAAGTTAAAACAATAATGACTAAAAGCGAGTACATACAAGGTTAGGGTAATGGCTAATTGGGTGTAACCATTAGTTCAAGGGATAACAATGCTCGTCAGAAATAGTTCGGCCTATAACCAAAAATTACAAGAATCGTGAAAAGATAGGCTACGGAGGGTTTCACTATTGGGAGTCCTTGCACTAAAAAAGAGTGCGAGCACGGTGTGGGAAATAGTTAAATAGTCAATGTGACCCATAATTAACGTTTAAACAGGTTTAAACCTTGGTTAATAGCTAAAATAATTCTCGAAACTCTCAAACCAAATAAAATGAGCGTAAGATTAGCCGACCGATCATTCCAATACCCTGTTAGAATAGCTAAAAATATGCTCGTTGAAGTCACCTTTTCTGCCAATTTCGTGATTCTCAAAATGGAAGAAGATAGTAAAGTTCCCCTTATCTTGGGAATACCTTTTCTTCACACTGCCGATGCAAGTTAATACCAAGTTAAATCAGAAGCAACTCCAATGCTTGAAGTTGGGTATCTGACGAATGATCCTTAATATTGATTCTGCGATGAAACACTCTTATTCAAACGATGATACATATTTCAGTATCGATGTCATCGATGAAATTTTAGAAGAAGATTTTGATGCTCTTCTCGACGAAGGAAGTAAAATCCTCTATTCTATAGAAGGAACCATCATCGAAGAAAAACTCTTTGCTAAATTCGATGAATTCATGGCAATGACTGCCGTTGATAATTTTGAATCTGAATCCGATACTGAAGAACCACCATTCGAAAAAATTTCCTTTAACACCGATTACAAGATCAAAGCATCTCTTGAAGAACCTTTTACGGATCTTGAACTCAAACCTCTTCCTGGTAACTTGGAATATGTATTCCTGGAAGAACCCTATTTTTTTCCTATTATCATATCATCTCAGCTTTCTGAAGAAAACAAAAATGAACTAGTATCTGTTCTTAAAAAGCACAAGCAAGTATTTGCTTAGAAAACCACAGACATTCCTGGAATCTGTCCATCTTTTTGTAAACATAAAATTTAACTTTTAGAAGATAAAAAGCCAGTTGTTCAAAACCAAAGAAGATTAAACCCAAACATGCAAGAAGTTGGTAAAAAATAAATAGTTTAAATTGCTTGATACATGTGGGGGGCGGGGGGGTGGGGTTTTTAAATTTATTTAGTGTTTGGGGAGGTATCATTTATCCAATCGCCGATAGCCCTTGGGTAAGCCCCATTCACTGTGTACCAAAGAAAGGTGGTATCACAGTTGTTACTAACGAATTGTTACAGGTTGGCGAGTATGTATCGATTATCGAAAACTCAATGAAGCAACTGCAAAAGACCATTTTTTCTTGCCGTTTTTAGGATCAAATGGATAAGAACGACTCGCAGGAAAATAATTACCTTCTTTTTCCTCGATGATTTTTTATTTCGGAAACTTTTTCAAATACCAAATGATCCCAATGGACCAAGAAAAAACAACGTCACAATTCCCCTTTTTTTTGTGATCAATCCGACAAATTCAGTTCTTATTTTATTCTCAAGTATTAAATTAAAATTTTCATTGTTATGTCGAGAATGTGAAACTCACTATTAACCGGAAGAAATTAGGGTTTACGTTTGCAAATTAAGTAACGTCAACGAAGAACCGGAGAATCCTACGTTAAGTATCGACGTTTATGTTAACGGAATTTTCCGTAAAATAATTTTTATTGTAAACATTCGTTTATATTTATCCGTCAGCTAGTACTAATTTACGTTTTACGAAAAACGGCTACAAATCGTACTTTTTTAATATCGGACTTTGATAATACCCATATTTACAAAATGTGGGACAAGTTTTTAAACTCATCCCACTAATCTCACCATGCAAAGGGGTGGAAAAATCTAAAGGACAAGTGTCCCCTTGTTTCATGCATGCTTAACACTTGGCAATTCAAGTCTTCACATATATAAGCTCAAATTTTGACCATCTCACACACATACAAGCCATTTTACAACTCAAAAATCTGAGATTACTCTCTCCCTCTCTTGCTCTTGACGCCACCAACACACAACACAAACACCAAATCTACACACAATTTGACAGATCAAAAATTATTGAGCACACTATAAAACTGAATACCTAGTGATGTTTCTTTTATTTGGGAGTGATTTAAAAAGGGTTATATCAAGAAGGATTTTGTACACTTTAGGGGCTGAAGTTAATTGGGTTATATAAATATTATTTATATGAATACTAAGGATTTTCTTAAGACATTGTGAGTAGGGGTGGCAATTCCTGACCCGACACGAAACCCGACCTGAAACCGACACAAAAATTAACAGGTTCGGGTTGAGCCTAAATAGTTTCGGGTCAGGTTTGGGTCAACTTGTCTAACCCATTTATTAAACAGGTCAGGTTCGGGTTGGGAATAAATTAAGCGGGTCAACCCGCCAACCCGTTTAAGTTTTTTTTCTTAAATTAAAAATTATTTTTTATCTTATTATACGGGTTAAATGGGTTAAAGTGATCAACCCACAAACCCGTTTAACATATTTAAAACGTGTAATGTGCCAACTTCTGTATATAAAACGGGTTAAATGGGTCAACTCAAAACCCGTTTAACCTATTCAACCCCGTGTAACCTATTTAACCCGCCAACCCAAGTATATACGGGTTAAATGGGTCAGGTTCGAGTTATGTGTAAACAAGTTAGGGTTGACATAGCTGACTTGATTATTTAAATGGGTCAGGTTCGGGTTGGGGTTTTCTGACCAGCCAACCTGTTAACCTGAACCTGTCAACCCGATCGAGTTGAAAAGTTAAGACTATGGGAGTTAGATAAAATCATGTAGGTTTAGAATCAATTGGATGGTCAACCAATTCATTACGGTTTGAAAATGGCGCCAAAACGGCAAAAGTGAATTTTCAGCCTAAAATGCTAATTTGATATTTGTGTAGTAATTTGATCATAAGTATATGTATACTTAAAATAAGTATAAAAGTAACCTTGGATCTGTAATATATACTTAATTATGAAACTAAGGATATAAAGTTTTCAATTATATAAAATTCTACATCTACACGAACACTATAACTAATAAAACGTTTTTACAACTAAAACCCGAGGTGGTAGGACCCACTTCTTGGGAGTTTTTAAAAGTTAACTTACTGATAATAAACATGTCCCGACCTCGAGAACCCGAAAATTTATAATAAGACTCATTTACAAGCTTGAATGGGCCATAAGGCCTAATTGGGCCACTAGGCCCAATGTATTAAAATAGACATATTGGACTTGGCTTTAAGCCCAACCCACTTGGGCTTAATTAATGGGCTAAGACCTGGTCTTGGGTTAATAATATCAACCTAAATACTTAATGGACTTACTAATGGGCCTATTGGGCTTTTTGGGATATATTGGACCATAAGAGTAAAAATGGCAAATAGAAACTAGTTAAAAACCTAGAAAAACCTAAGTGTGAAATAATTAAATCATTGGGTCATGATCATCATATAAAATACATGTATATATATACATACTTATTTAATTTATGAGTTTTCGTTAATTTTTATCGACTAGAAACCTAAGACCCGTTACAATTTGTATAGGTCTTGGTTGATTGACGCGCCTACTTCCGAAGTTTTTATTCATCGATATTCTCATCCGACATCACTAAGTGAGTTCATAGCCTCGCATTTTTACACTTTAATTGTTTTATAAACCCGCGAGGGAGATAACATGCTTGTTTTTAAAATAGAACACAAGGGAGATTGTATGCTAGTTGCCTCGATTATTATTATAAGTTAGCTTAACTCGCTAGATAAAAGACCTGCGGAAATCATGAATTGTTAACTACCGGGAAATGGTAGACGCTTATACATGAAATAGTACTATTTGGAGGCTGCCACCTCCAATCCGTGACGACTGGCTATCGTCAAGTGTCGGGAATATGACACAACGGATGCGTTGTATAGAGAATAATATGCACTCATAGCGAGGGTGTATAGTAGGCATACCTTGTTGGGAACCCCAACATAATTAGATGGTAACGTTCAATGTCATGAGACTTATAAATAATCCCCCGATATAACTTTGTTTGGCCACATCGTTATATCCTGATGAATATTGAGAAATGATACTTGTGTTCGGAAATTTTATTGTTTATATATATAAACTCTATGGATTCACTCAACATTATTGTTGACGTTTTAGCATGTTTTATCTCAGGTCCTTGAAGGTAATTCGGCGATGGAAAAACCAAAAATATAAAAACATTGTCCATAAAAAAAAGAAATAAAATTCACAAATTGGTAAAAATACCAAAATATAATATTCTCAATTGAGGTATTATCATAATAACTTCCGGTGAACTTGTTGGTTCCCAACTCGAACAAAAGATTTAAAAACTTGCCATTTGTGTCTCTTACGACGTACGGCTCACCTTGAAAAGTTAAACAAACTATAAAGTGGGTATAAGGAGGGTTGTTCCAAGGAACTACGACCCGAAAGGAGAAATAAGCTTCGCGCTATTCCTACTCCTCCGCTCACCTGTGCGTTTATCTTTTTGAGAGCTACCGTGAAGTAAGTAGATTATTTGGTTGAAGTTGTCTTATCTCATTGTCCGTTAAAATCAATTGTGAATAAATCATTGAAAAACCAAAAAAAAATTAGTGTAAATTTTCTTTTTAAATTTCTATTTTGTGCATGCGCACTCGTTCTCAAGTCCGTAAACGTCGACAACAACAAGTCCGACAAACTTCTGTTGAATCACCAAATCTTGAGAAACCAAATAACAATCAAGAAATTTTCAATCCTCCCATAGTTACGATGGACGATAATCGTACTATGGCTCAATTGCTCGAGGCACCCACCGAGGGTTACGAGGATGCAATCGTTGTTCCCGAGATCAACGCGAACAATTTCGAGATCAAGCATGGTCTACTTAATCTTGTTCAAAACAAGCAATTTTTTGGACATGATAAAGAAGACCCACATGCTCACATCCGATATTTCAACAAGATCACTTCTACGATGAAGTTCCCGAACGTCCCGAGTACGTCGGTTAAGCTT
>BQNB010047953.1:0-41935 GCA_026074375.1 Tanacetum coccineum
CGTTTGGAATAGTCGAAATTCATAGGATCTAAGCGTTAATTTTTCTTATAAGCCTTTTGCATCATCAAGGAATCCCATTTCATCACTATCTTAAATAAAATTAGGCTTAGAAATCATTTACAACATTTTTAGGATTTTTGTAATTTAAGGAACCTTGACTTGCTGTAGCCGGCTCCATATGCAACAAAGGTCGGTTCCATTGAACAAATAGAATCGTCCCTGCCAGTTCTACAGTAGACATTTCCTCGATTTGAGTAGTTAACTTTTTTATTCAGCACTTTAATTAGTTTATTTATACTTGTATTTAGGTCGCCTAATAGTTGGTTTTGACTTATCTAGCTCTTAAGTCCTTCTAAAACTCATAGAATTATCTAATATTTTTCGAACGCGCACTATGACTTTTTAAGCTAGTTACAACATATGTCCTCCTCTTCGCTTAGTTTAAGGCAATGTTGCAAAAATCAGCCTAGCTGGCCTTGTAATCGCCGATTCCAAGCTACTCGGACATACACCTTGGAAAATAAGGCAAATCGGGTGAAAAATCGGTCTGGTCAAAAATCGGTCAAATCGGTCAAAAATTGGTCAACGAAAGTCAAACATTTTTTTTTACAATGTGACTTTGAATTGTTAATTGTTAACTTTTATTATCTATGTTTTGAACAATGTAACTTTGAACTCATTTAATTTTAGTGTATATAAAGTGTTGTATCCATCTCATACAAGTAACTTTGAAATTTATATATAAAATTTGCAAAACCGATTAATCGCGCCTAGACCGATTACAGGCTACAGGGTGGTCGACCGACCGGCTAGCGACTCGCGATTTTTGCAACATTGGTTTAAGAGTTTTCCTATTTATGTATATATTTGCGAACGTGTTTTGTTTGTACATATGTCTATCTATGTGTCTACTTGTTAAGTCTTTCGTGTTGAGCAACTTTCATTCATGTGATAATATTCTTGCTTCTATCTTATGTTAGACTTAAAACTAACCCGTTTAGATTTCTTTTGGTCAATAAAGATTGATTTATTTATCAAGTTAATTTGTACTCATTCGCACATTTATCATACTTTAATCCATTCTTTCATTACATGTTCATACATGCTTAAACATCCTCACCTCTTTATTACTAAGCATTCATTGTTAGTTGCTTGCATTGTCAACATCATCTTTCGCCAACTCTCTTATCTCTTACAAAGTCACCTCGTTTAGCGCCTCATGTGATTCATCACACCACAAGGTAAGGTTTAGTGAAAAATCCTTTTACTTCTATCAATATTGAGTTATCCACCGAGTCTTTCTTACAAGAAGAATCATCATGAATCTTTCTGCCACCACTACCATAACCACAAACTACTTGTAACTTACAACCAATACAGCCCATAAAGGTTAAATCACCTTCCACACAACCTGACACTCATAAGCATTTTTACCTATGTTGTCATAAGCCAAGTGAGTTTCATAAAGAAATGCGTCTCGGTCTCAAACACATCCTTGCAACCTTTAACAACCTTACAACCAAAACTAACATCGATGATGCAAGTAGTAGGAATATACATTTTGGCATTATCTCACGTCTAGTTTATTTTTCTAGGAGTTAATTTTGAGGATCATTTTATATTCTTATTTTTTTATTGTATGTCCTTTTTAGTAAAAGACTACACCTCATAAGATGTTTTGGTATATGATCATAATTATCTAATTTGAGTTGCTTGTGGTTATATCACTTATATTTTGCATCACATATACATCATATTATATATGACTTCCTCGAAAGACGAAGTATGTATTGCACTAATTTTTTCTGTAGGTTCAAATATACACTTTAGTGTGTATGACACTCTTCTTTACGGGCGAAATTTACATTTTCATATTAGTTCTTTTTAGGTTAATCTTGACGCCCTCGAACAAGGGAGAGCATTCATTAAGCAATCATATTGGATCGTCTATACACTTTGGTCTATATTACATATTTGACTAAAGACAAAAGCTATTATTGCACTAATTTTTAGTTTTGTAGGATCATACTTGACGCCCTCGAGCAAGGGGGAGCTTCCATCGAGCATTTATAGCATGCATCCTATATACACTATGTTGTATATATTTTACTCGTCCAAGGACGAATCTAGTTTTGCACTAATTTTTGTTTGTAGCTTTTTAATCATATCTTGATGCCTCAAACAAGGGGAAACATCCCTCAAAAAGGAGCATGCACGTATTCATCATTATTTTTTCTCTACGACAGTACTTTGTGTTTCGACCAAAGAAAGATGTCATTTTCTTCATCATATAATTATTATATTTTATTTATTTATTTATTTTTGCACAAAACTAACCTTGATGTAGGTTAAGCCTCTATTTTTGATCTGTGGATCCGCTAGGGATGATGCAATATAAGAGATTGAAGTAGGCAATTTAACTTTACTAGAGATGATGCAAGCTCGCCTTTTCGGAGAGAAATAAAGTTAAACTCCAAGGACACACCCTTTTTGTTTCGACAAAGAAGGAGAAGAGTGTAAACAGAGAAGGTAATGTAAAGGTGTACGAGGATACAAGTACCTTTTACACTTTACTATATATTACGTTTAGATATTTTGTCATCATCAAAAAGGGGGAGATTGTTAGTGCAAATATTACGATATTTAATCTACACATTCTTGTTTGTTTTGTTGATGACAAGCATTTAACTTGTAATATATAACGTAAAAGGTATAAGTTACTCGTAATGATATTTTGTCTCAACATACATATACACATCTCCACGTCTCGAGTCCTCGTATGTTACAACACATGTTCGTACATGTTTGTTATGTTGCATTATGATCGAACCTCATATCACATTTTGCATTTACAAGTAATTTTATAAATATGCATCACTATTTTTATACTTGCTAAAATACATTTTATTTTAACAAGCACTCAACTAAACATTTTATTTTACAAAAGTTTACATACACTTTTAAATATACAAGTTTACTTTTTTACTTTAAGAAAATAAAAATGCATTTTACATCATGCATGACATCACCATAATCTTTCCATATCCTGCCAAGATCTTGAAAGATTTCATAAGATTTTAGGGGGTTTTTGATATACAAAATCCGGTTTTGCAAAACTGTGTGTCGGTTCCCTTTCATTGCACTAGTCGGTTCCCTCTTGGGAGGGTACTGTGGGAACCGGGCTACAGTGCAGGATTTTGTTTATAAATAGCAAGCAAATCTCACCATTTTCTTATCCTTTTCACACACATTTTCTCTCTAGTTTTCATAGTCATTTAGATCTATAGGAACACACTCATTAATCACTTTCATTTGCATATGATCATAATGCTTTAACATCCATTTTGTTGTAAGCATACTTCCAAGATGATCCATCAAAGCAAGCCTTAGAGATCTTATCATTTCCAATTGAAGATCTACAAGATTAGAGATCTCATCATCTTCATCAATGGAAGTTTATTCAAATTAGTCATTCATATCCATTAGACACATTGTCTTGGATTATCAATTTAATCACATCATTATCTTGTATCACCAATTAGATTAGATGGTTTATGTGTTTGTGCCATAAAACACAAGGATTGTTATGTTGGGCCATAAAACTTAACAGGGTTTGGTTGGTTCTACCAGGTGTGTAAGAACCCAGTATTTAGCTTTGTACCGGATAATGGCTAAGCAATGTTAGGTTGGTTCTACTGGTGTTAGGACTCGATATTTAGCTTAGTACCGGATAAATGTAAGCGACGTTGTGTAAGGTTTTCTCCGTCGAGAAAGGAGCTTGTTGATTTAGTGGAATAACTCTCGAGCTGGGTAATCGGGGAGTGGAGTAGGGCAGAGAGGAGCTCCGTTACCGAACCACTATAATTCATCATGTCTGGTTTACTCTTTATCGCTCTCTATTTACTTTATGGTTATGGTTGTGTTGTGACTTGATGTTTATACTTGTATTGTGACTACTTGCTTTTTCTATGCTTTCCTTTATTCATATAGTCATGATCTATATTTAACAATTTTCATATTACAACAAGCTTGTTCAAGTATTTGAAACAAAAGTTTTTAGATTTTAATCGGAAACGTATTCACCCCCTCTATGTTTTCCACAGTTTGACAAACAAAGTAAAATCCATAAATATAATCAAACCATGTGTCTTTCATTGGGAGAGATTACAAGAGGTTTAGCCTTCCATGGATGTTGTTGAAACCATCTTTGTAATTGTTGGCATCTTCAAGGTCTTGGATGGATTAATGATTGATGAAGAGATAATTAAAGGATTAATGGTGGCTAGGGTTTTTGGTTGAGTGGTGAATAATGAATTGGTGGTGAGAAAGATGATATATACATATGATGGTGGCTATAAGGGTAGGATTAGGGTTACAAAGTGAATGTCTGGGAATAGATTTTGGGCCGTGATTTGTGTATGCGTTTTCTCCTTTTCACGGATATAGTAGCTCTACTAAATAATTTAGTACTGGTACCATTGCTGGTTTTAGTCTTGGGTGCTTCCTGGAGAAATATAGTACTCCTAATACTTATTTAGTACCAATACTACTTTTTCTTTTCTTCATCATGTTCTTTTAAGTATTCTTCTTGAAAAATATAATGCCTCTACTAAATGACTTAGTAGTGGTACTATTCTTGGTTAGACCTTGTAGCATCAATATGAACTCTACCTGGAAGGATATAACACCTCTACTAAATAACTTAGTATCGGTACTAATGTTGCACATCTTTTAAGCTTCTAGTCTTCATAGGCTAAAAGCTATAATCTTTCACCCTTCATTCTTTTCTTGTAATATCACCATCTTAACTCCTTTTAAAGCATCGCCTGCATAATCACAAAACACCTCAAAGTAGCTTATATAAAGGATAGAGTAAATTGCTTTTTTGGTCCCTATGGTATGGCCAAATTGCAGGTTTAGGACCCTAACTTTTGAAATTGCATTGATGGTCTCTATTTTCAAGTTTGGGTTGCAGGTTTGGTCCTTTTGGTTTGCATTTTTGCTCCTTGTAGTTTGGTCAAATTGCAGGTTTGGTTCTGGTCCGGGGACCAAATTTGCAACGAAAACTTAAAAATAAGGACCATCACTGCAATTTTAAAAGTTAGGGTCCCAAACCTGCAATTTGGCCATACCACAGGGACCAAAAATGCAATTAACTCTAAAGGATAATAACAATGTATAATCAAGCAATTAATGCATCATGAGGTGTATGTAAAATGCACTGATCAAACCTCCCCAACTTACTTCTTACTCATCCCGAGGTAGACTTTACAATCAGTTTAATAAAAATCATTAAAAGCATATGAATCTTCAAGGCACATAACAAGCACACAGATCATATCTATCATATGTACCTAATAATGAACGATAGGCTTTGAGAATAAAGCAACTTAGAATTGAAGGCCCTCACAAGGATAATCACTCATCTCTCAAAGTGTTTAATGGGGTATGTGTTTCACTCAATGTCGTTCCTCAAGAGATGATTTTCCATAGGCTTGCAAATAGTCTCATTTGCTACTACTTAAGATTACATATTCACAACTCAGATGGTCTTATTATAACGGGTTGTAACGTAAGGTGTAGGGTAAGGAAAAACGGTTTAAGGGGATCAAGGGATATTTTAACTCGTGGAAAGTTAACTATCTAAGTAATTACATGTATAACAAGGCATTGCTAAGCCAAGACTCGACAAATAACAAATAATGGTACAAACTCTACAATAAAATATTTCTTTACTTTTCTCGACTCTTTCTTGACTTAAACATAAGCAGGATGGCAGTCCGCGTATTTTTTTTCTTTCTTTTCCTCTTTTTTTTTCTTATTTATTTTTTTCACTTTTTTTCATACACTTTTACCCTGCCATCCTTGATCTGCTGAAATAATACATCATAATACAAGAGCGAAATATACATGCTCAAAACATAAAAATGATAAACTAATGACCCAAATTAAGAGGATCGCTACACTTGGAGTACTTAGACATTAACGTACGTGGGGGTAATAAATTGATGTTCTTCCCCAATTCTCCATAATAATACAATCATGAGTCCCAATCATCCCAAAACTGTATATACTACTAATGACTCAACTTAGCAACCATGTAATTAAATAAATAATTAACTAAGGATTTACATATGTTTTCAAAGGAAATGTTGTTTAGAGCTGCTTAATGAGTTTGGTATGTTAATAGCTAAACCATCAAAAGTTCCTTTATATGTTGAAAAGTAAAATAAACCTGTCAAAGTTGTTGATGGTGATGACAAGAATCTTGATAACATTAGCAATTATCAAAAGTTGATTGGTAAGCTAATATACCTTACCATTACAAGGCTTGATATGGCTTATGTTGTTCATATGCTAAGTCAGGTCATGCATTCACCAAAGTAGTCTAACTTAAGACTTGCCTTTAAGGTTCTGAGATACCTAAAAGGGTCTCATGGTAAAGGTGTGTTGTATGTAAAGAGTAATAAGTTTGATGTTAGAGCTTTTGTGGATTCAGACTAGGCCAAGTGCACTGCAACCAGAAGGTCTATCACTGGATATGCAGTGTACTTAGGGGACAATCTCACTTCCTGAAAAACCAAGCAACATAATGTTTTGGCAAGGTTTTCTATGGCCATGTCTAATGTGACTTGTGAAGTCATTTGGGTGTTGAAAATTCTCACTGAGTTAAAGTGAATTATAGCACACCAAATAGCAGCAAATCTTGTGTTTCATGAGAGGATAAAACATTTTGATATAGATTTGTTTTTCCTGAGGGAAAAAATTGCAGATGGGGTTATAAAGATTTGTAAAATCAAGTCTGAGGAAAATGTGGCAACTATTTTAACTAAAAGGTTATTTATTGATGAGCATAAGAAGTTTTGTGGATTGTTGCATTTGGTTGATTCTTTCCAGGTTTAGCTTATGGGGGCATATTGAAATAAGATGTGTTATGGTAAGCTTAAACCTGTAATATAAACTTCAGGGGCCTACAACAGGTAATTCAGGTAAAGTTTTGTATTAAAGAACTCATTTGTTGTTTTTAAGAGAAATATGCAAATATGCTCTCTGTGGTTTCCCAAATTTGCATATTTGCTCCTCAACTTCACGAAAGTGCAAGCGGCCTCCCCAAAACGAAACTTGTGTCGCATTCATGCTCCCTGGTAGGAAGCACGAATGCAATGGAACCCATTGCACTCGTGCTCCCTGGCAGGGAGCACGAGTGCAATGAAAGTTTCAAACTGGGGAGGCCACTTGCACTTTCGTGAAGTTGGGGAGTAAGTTTGCAATTTTTGCAAACCACAGGGAGCATATTTGCACTTTTCTCTTGTTTTTAATAACAAAATTCTTGATGATGAAGTATTAATTTTCTTTTCGTTCAAAAAAAAAGAAGTATTAATTTTCTTTAACTGGCCATTATTTTCGACTTGTTAAAAACATAAGTTTTGTGCATTTGAATTTCGTTTTTTAGCAAATTCAACAAACTGAATCACCAAAATAAATGAAACAACAAAACACATTCTCGTTTTAGAAAGTTCATTGCTTGAAAGTTGAAAGCCAAGATAAGGCATTGTCTTTGGCGCATGTAAGTTCATGCGGTGATGGTTGGTAACAACTTACATTCATTGTTTTTTCTCGTTTTTCTTGTAACATGACTAGGGGTGTGAAATGGGTCGACTCGACCTGTCTTGAACCCTACCCGAACCTGGACCTGAACCCTAAGGCCTTAGAGGGTTGAGCTGGCTTGGGTCCAACTTAACTTATCGAATTAATTTTGTCAACCCATAAACCTGATAGTCAGGGTCATGTCAGGGTTTTAGTTCGTTATAGAGTTATCGGGTTAATATGATAAACCCGATAAGCTATAACGACCCATTAAAAATTTGATACTTTTGAACTAGATTTCTTTTTTCAATAGTCCTTTAGTCACAATTATTTTAACAGCAACCTTGGTATGTAAAATATGTTATACTACATCTTTAAATTCGGTTCTAGTTGCCCTGCATGATGCATTAGTAACTTAGCCTACTCCTTTTTTTATAATTTTATTGCTATATGATGCAAAAACATGTCTACTGCCCATAAAATTCAATGCGTGCTTGTAATATGCTTTGTTTGTTCCGTTATATATTGGGTCAAAAGAAATATTAGTGTCGTGTGGTTCAATATTTAAGTTAAGTTCATATTGGGTGGTATTTTAATAGATGAAGCAAAGTGGGGGATGAGATTAGCTTGTAACCTGATAACCCGATACCTTATAGGATCGGGTTACGGGTTAATTTTTATTTTTCCTATACCCGACCCGATAACTCGTTTGACACCCTTACTATGTGTTGGCAAGCACGACATGTATCTTAACATATGCTTTACCCGTGAAGAGCATAGCCTGGTGATCGTTCATTGCACACGTTCAAGGAAAAAAGATTTACAATCGATATTACTAACTGTAAAGGTGTATTGTAATCTTAACTTTGAGTTGTGAGCCTCACTTTTTAACATTAAGCCCACCTCATTTTCTAATAAGAAGCCCAAAACAATATTTTCTATATTTCACGACGTACATCACCCCAAAGTCACGCTAGCCCGAAGATAAAAAAAAAAATGCAAATACTAGTAATAACGAAACAACAAGTAGATTCAATTCCATCTCATTAGCTCGTCTATAATCACTTTGATATAGACGCAAGTACATGGCGGGTGCTTAGTTTTATTTTTTTACCAAATGTTCACCAATAGTACTTGAAACATAATTATTTTTTGAATATTTTGCATGCTTTGCCACATGTAAAAGTATATTAACAGAAAAGAAAAGAAAACATGTCATATTGCGCAAATGAAAGAGATCGAACGTTTAGCAACCTTTTTAGCTAAGTCTTAGGAGGTATTTGAAGTAGGGGTGGCAATTTTTGACCCGACCTGAAATCGACACGAAAATTAACAGGTTCTGGTTGAGTCTAAATACATTTTGGGTCGGTTTTGGGTCAACCCATCTAACCCGTTTATTAAACAGGTCAGGTTCGGGTTAGGAATAAATTAATCGGGTCGACCCGCCAATCCGTTTAAGATTTTTCCTTAAATTAAAATTTATATATATTTTATTATACGGGTTAAATTGGTTAAACGGGTCGGCCCACATACCTATTTAACTTGTTTAACCCGTGTAATATGTCAACTTTTGTATATAAAACGGGTTAAATGAGTCAACCCAAAACCCTTTTAACCTATTTAACTCATGTAACCTATTTAACCCATCAACCTAAGTATATATACGGGTTAAATGGGTCAGGTTCGGGTTATGTTTAAACAGGTTAGGGTTGACATAGCTGACCCGATTATTTAAATGGGTTAGGTTTGGGTTGGGGTTTTCTGACCCGTCAACCTGAACCCGACCCGAATTGCCACCTATAATTTGAAGCTCTTGAAACCGAGTCACATAATCCAAATGTAATGACTCTCATCCAACTTGATCAATCTTTGTTAAACAGATTATATATACACTACCATTTAACTATAAAATTTGCTAGTTACTGAAGTAATAGTGTCTCTAAAGGAAAAAAATTTACATTTTGTTATCTACTTATCAAAAATTAAAAATTCATAAAAATCATCCCTCCATCACAATATGGAAAAATTAAGAATTCATACAAATGACCCACCACCTATCACAATACAATGTTGGAGCCTCTCCAGCATGATAGAGATAGAGATAGCTGACCCGATTATTTAAATGGGTTAGGTTTGGGTTGGGGTTTTCTGACCCGTCAACCCGACCCCGACCCGAATTGCCACCTATAATTTGAAGCTCTTGAAACCGAGTCACATAATCCAAAATGTAATGACTCTCATTCAACTTGATCAATCTTTGTTAAACAGATTATAGATACACTACCATTTAACTATAAAATTTGCTAGTTACTGAAGTAATAGAGTCTCTAAAGGAAAAATTTATACATTTTGTTATCTACTTATCAAAAATTAAAAATTCATCCCTCCATCACAATATGGAAAAATTGAGAATTCATACAAATGACCCACCTATCGCAATACAATGTTGGAGCCTCTCCAGCATGATGGAGATAGATGAACGCTTTATACTCGCTCCAATTTAAATGTTCAGCTAACATTGTGGTATTATAAATTAGCATAGACTTCTTTCTCTAACCGATGTGGGATTCTAAGTTGTCAAAGTTGTCAAGGTGATCATTCACATTAACTGACCCACAGTCACCCACTCACACATATCACAAAATGTTATGACTACTAACAATGTGATCCCATTTCACTTGCACATAGACGCCAATACACTATTTTTGATAAATTGTGTGGTAACCGTTAGTCGACGAGAATGAAGCACTGCTAGTTTATCATTAAGCAAAACAGCACCTTTTATCCAAGGTATATCACGCATTCCTCCTCTAGGTTGTTTTTTTTTTTTTTTTGACCAGCGCTCCTCTAGGTTGTTGATGCAATCGTACACCACTTGAGCATGCCGGCAATGGCTTACGATCACCAGACGTGACCGGTTCATGTTTAACCACAATATTCTCCGGGTTCACCAGGTTTTCCATGAGAAACCATACCATTAATTTGTAGTATACCTATTTATCTATTATTCTGGTATGGTTCTTTATTGCGTTTCATGTATATCTTCAGCCATGAGCCGTGTATATAGTATATATCAAACCATGTTTTTCAAATCGCGCAACAAAGTGAGGTTGATACCGTTCCATCCTCTCGTACACGATAGGATCGAATTCCTATCACAACATCTTTTTTTTGAAGGCCGGTGTTTTATTAAGAACTAGCAAGACGCTAGAAAAAGAAAGTTACAATACATTAGTACAAGCAAGTTTGGGATCCAACTATCCGAGATCCACGTACTCAATACATATAAAAATTGATTCATATAAGTGGATTTATGTAATTAAAGTTCTCTTAATCTTAAATTTGTTTAAATAATATGCTTCTGAGCTTATGTTTGATCTTTGGAATATATGGGCCATTAATTAGTATTAGGTTCAATTTGTATCAAAGTACCAGTTCGAGACTTTGAGCGAGCCGTATTGTAATCTTTTCTTTATGCTTCTTTTATAGTATGCGACTGCAAATAAATTTCATCTATAAACTGTTAGCTGTCAATTAGTTTGAATTATCCCAGATTTGTGTTGGTGATTTGTGCTAAGGTCACAAATCCGCACAATCTTATCTTGTTGCTCGTGCTTTGGTCACGAGTCGGTTCATTTGTTTTATTACGTTAATGTTTTGTTTTTCTCCTTTTCAAGTTTACTACTCCAATCCGAGCTTTCACGATTTCGCCGCTCGGACTGCGGGGGGTATTAGAGAATAAATTGGCTCAAGCCCGGTTTGTGGGCTTTGGGTCCATTAGAGTTTTAGGGTTTATTATGTACTTGTACTCTATAAATAGTTGTGGAATAATACATTGCAACCCACGGGGTTTACATTGTCTAACATAAACAACTACATTCGGAGGGCGTTTAAGACTGCAAATTTAAGTGCTTACTGAATTGATGAAAGATGCATTTATTCAAATAAGCTTATCGTAATATGGTTAAGTTTAAACGATCTTACCAAAAGTTTTACCAATAAATCACGGTTTCGCCAAATACCTATTTTTTACACATGACTAGTGGCTGAATTTTCGCAAACTGCTTAGAAGTGCTTATTAGCTACTTATGTCACCTTACTTCAAGTTCCATTTGATCTACAACACAAAATCAAGAAATTTACACTAATATTTCTTTGTGTAAATAAATAATAAATCAAGCTAAAACAATGTAAATGTGGATGGCCGATGGCATGCGAGATATAGCTATTTTACTACCGGCTTGTTGAGAGGTGGGTGTTCGGTAAGCTCGTGGGAGTGCATATTTCCAACCACAAGGGACATTAATGTACCAAAAAAGTTGCTCGGATTATCAATGAAATTTTGATATAAATAAAGGGTTCATTCATGTAATTTACCGTTAGTTTCGTAAACGGAAATGATTCACTGATTTGCATACACCAATATGCAAATACAATAACCATTATGTAATATGTATCTAATAAACGACTACAAGTGCATAACAACTAGATTTTATAGCGACAGATACAAACACTGTTCGATTATTTTACCTATTAAAGGAAAAACATTCCAACTTTTAGATATAAACATTAATAAAATACTAAAGAGTAAACTGCAAAATACATCCCTGTGGTTTCAACTTTCTCACATAATACATCCTTGTCACAAACTATTGGCAGTATACATCCTTCGTTAGGCAAACGTTTGCCACAATACATCCCTGAGGACGAACGATGCAAATATTTTTCCGTTATCTTCTCACGAGGGATGTATTGTGTAAAAAAAAACCACAGGGATGTATTTTGCAAATATTATTTTTTTTAATTTTTTTAATTTTTTTTGTTTTATTTTTTTATTTTTTAATATTTTTTAATTATTATTAATAATATTATAATTATGATTATTATCGGCCAATATTTTATTTTTGTATATTATTAATTAAAAAAAATTTATCTGTTTGGTACGTTTTTTTCGTTTTTGTCCGTTTTTCTCCGACGTTATTATACGTTTTCGTACGTTTTCATACGCTTTCATCCGCTTTTTTATCCGTTTTTCGTTTTTGTCCGTTTTTCTCCGACGTTATTATACGTTTTCATACGATTTGTCCGCTTTTGTACGCTTTCATCCTTATTGATTATCAGTTTTTTACTACAAGTCCATAATCAACATTAACATGTCATTTATTTTTCCTTTACTTGTAACATATTATGAAACCTTTATAAACCCTAATTTGTAGTTAATCATTTTTACACCAAAACAATATGGTACAACACTTTCTCATCCCTTTTAACATGATATTAGCAATATCACAACATATATAATAGTGTACAAAATGATCATTACAAGTAAAAACTCCATTTTCATGTTAAAATCCTAAATGGTGATTCAAGCTATAAAGAATTAACATATGCATATTAATGATAAATGTAAGATCATAAAGAGTTCAAGATGACCTTATGGTGAATGAAGATGATGACTAACACAATCTAAACCCTTGTTTAGACTAGAAACCAAAGCTTGCCCAATATTAACCCTAGTTTTCCAAGTGAAAACCCTAACTTCTCTTTTCTTGATTAATGCTTGAAAATGGTTAGCCAATACTTGGAAACATCTTAGAATGTCTTAGATATGATGTGTATAGGTGTGTATGGGTTGTAGAAAATTTGGTATGGATTGCAACAAAAGGGGTGTTTGAGCCGTGGGTTGTAGAAGCACCAAAGGAAGAGTTTTGTGATTTTTTTGCTAAGTGTTTATGCATGTGTGAGCTATCTCTCATAAGTTACTTGTACATATAAGTCCTAGTAGTAAAAAGGATTGCAATAGTGAGTCAAAAACATATGGAGGGTCTTGAGGAAGACTTATGGTCCTAGGCATGGCCATATGCACTTGTTGTTCCCTAATAGTTGAGAACATCCCATGAAAACTAGGAAGTGTGTTTTCTATGCCATTTTCTTTGTATGATTTGGTCCATATCCGGCCATAGTATGATATAGGTGATGTATTTTTGTGGTTTTTATGTATTGGGTATAAATGTGGGTATTTGTTGAAGCGTAGAAAAGTTTTGGTGGTTCCGGGAATGCCTAAACGCAATTTATCGCGAAACGTAGTCAATTTACGCAACCAATAAAAATACAATGAACCAAGACCATAATTATTCTCAAAATAATTATTTAATACTTGTTTGATGTAAACATTTGATGGTTTGATGCCCGTTTACATTGAACGCTAATTTTTGGCGTACGCGATTTAACTTAACGTTTACGATTTTAAAGCAAACGCTTACAATACAAAAGGTACATTGTAGATTTATTGACGACGTCAATGACCCTAAAACACGGGGTGTTATAGTCTCCCCCGGTTAGATGAGCCTTGTCCTCAAGGCTTAAGACGCGGCACTTGACGACGGTGCGGTCTTTGAGAAGAGGTGTGGGTATTTCTTCTTGAATTGGTCCTCGCGTTCCCACGTAAACTCAGGACCTCGCTTGGAGTTCCATCGAACCTTGACTAATGGAATGCGGCTTCGCTTCAACCGTTTAACTTCACGGTCCACGATCTCAACGGGTTCCTCAACAAACTGAAGCTTGTCATCAAAATGAAGTCCATCCAACGGAACGGCTAACGGTTCGTCGGCATAGCACTTTTTCAAATTTGATACATGAAATGTATTGTGAACCCTACTTAGCTCTTCTGGAAGCTCGAGTTTGTAAGCAACCTTTCCTAACACCTTGAAAGGTCCAACATACCTGGGGTTTAACTTCCCCCGTTTGCCAAAACGTACGACCCCTTTCCAAGGCGAAACTTTAAGCATAACTTTATCCCCGACTTGGAATTCCATCGGTTTACGCTTCAGATCGGCGTAACTCTTCTGTCGATCACGAGCGGCTTGCATCCTTTGCTTGATTTGGACGATTCTCTCAGTTGTCTCTTGAATTAGTTCTGGACCGAGGATTTGAGCTTCTCCAACTTTGGTCCAACAAACAGGTGAACGACACTTTCGACCATAAAGTGCTTCGAATGGTGCAGCCTTAATGCTAGCGTGATAACTGTTGTTATATGAAAACTCGACCAACGGCAAATGGTTAACCCAACCTTTTCCGAAATCGATCACGCAAGCACGCAGCATATCCTCGAGAGTTTGAATTGTCCTCTCACTTTGCCCGTCTGTTTGTGGATGATATGCGGAACTCATATCCAGATTAGTACCTAAAGCATTCTGAAGTGATCTCCAGAAGTTGGATGCGAACCTCGGGTCGCGATCACAAATGATTGAAACAGGTACTCCATGCCTCGTGACCTCCTTTAGGTATATTCTTGCAAGTTTATCCATAGGCTCAGTCTCTCTCATTGGTGTGAAAATTGCAGACTTAGTGAGTCGATCCACAATCACCCAAATGGTGTCGTAGCCTTGCGAACTTAGGAAGCTTAGTAACAAAAATCCATGTGATGTTGTCCACTTCCATTTAGGTATTTGGTTGTACCAAACAATTCATGATGTCCTTTGATGTTCGGCCAGACCTTAGCACAAGGTCAAACACTAGCTAAAAACATAGGTGGCAATGTCGGCTTTCATATTGGGCCACCAATATAGCTTCTTCATATCTTGGTATATTTTGTCAGAACCCGGATGTATAGAGTACTTTGATTTGTGGGACTCGTGCATGATTACAGTCCGTAAATCTCCATTACAAGGTAGCCAGCTTCTGCCATTGAGGCATAGGGTTCCATCCGCACGTGGTTCCAACTTTTGTTCTCTAATCGCTTCTAGAAATTTAGCATTTTCAATCAACATTCCCCCAATGTCTTCACTCTTAATGTTCTCTGGTTTCGCGCTTAAGTTTGAGCGTCCTTTAAGATCTGTTTTGGGAAGACCCAAGCTAATAGTCATGGACTAAGGCTCGAATCTTAACGGTGGTTCTCGTTTCTTTCCTGCCCCAAGCATCAGCAACGACATTTTCTTTCCCCCGGGTGATAACGAATATGCAATCGTAATAATTAGCAATTCTTACATCGGCGTTGCTCATGTTCATTCTTTTTGATCTAAATGTGTTGCAAACTCTTGTGATCGTGAACACTCGTTACACTTAGTTCCTATAAAATAATGTCTCCAGATCTTGAGAGCAACACCACTGCTTCCAAAGTTCCAAATCATGAGTCGTATAGTTCTTCTCATGAATTTTTAACTAGCGTGATGCATAAGAAATCACCTTTTCTCTTTGCATCAACACAGCGCCCAAACCCTTCTTTGAAGCGTCGCAGTATGCGATGAAATCTTCGCTTCCATCAGTAATGCTAAGGAATGGGCACTGCAAACTTTTGCTTCAACAGTTGAATGCTGCTTCTTGTTTATCGCCCACTCAAACTTGACCTTTTTCTGGGTGAGCTTAGTCATTGGTTTGGCGATCTTTGAAAACCCTTCAATGAATCTTCGATAATACCCAGCAAGACCTAAAAATTGACACTTCTAAGTTGGTGACTGGAGATGTCAATCTTTAATGAATTCAATCTTGGCTGGATCCACATGAATTCCTTAGCTATCGAACACGTGGACCGAGTACAGTACTTTGGGATCTCAAATTCACATTTGGAAAATTTGGCATACAACTCCTCTTTCTTAAGCAACTCTAAGATTAGCTTAAGGTGTTCTTCGTGTTCTTGCTTGTTCTTCAAATATATCAGAATATCGTCAATAAAGACAATCACAAATTTATCCAGATATGGTTTGCATACCCGATTCATAAGATCCATGAATACGGCAGGTGCGTTTGTCAAACCAAAATGGCAAATTGAAATTCGTAATGGCAATAAGAGTCTCTGAAGGCAGTCTTCGGAAATGTCTTCTTCTAGATACCAACTCAGTTGGGCGACATCAACTGACCTTAGGTCAAGACCGTCCCCCTCACGCAGCTCCCAGCCTCAACTCGACCTTGAAGCTGATCAAATAAATCATCAATTATGGGGAGTGGATAACGGTTCTTCACTGTCAGTTTGTTTAATTCCCGATAGTCAATGCACATCCGGAATGATCCATCCTTCTTCTTGGACACAAGGACCGGAGCTCCCAAGTTAAGGAACTGGGTCTCTATTAGACTTTGTCGGATAGCTCTTTCAGTTGCTCCGATAACTCTTTCATTTCGGAAGGTGCCAATCGATAAGGTGCCCGTGCTACAGGTGCAGCACCAGGTACCAAATCAATTTGAAACTCCACTTGTCGAGTCGGAGGAAGACCCGGAAAAATCCTCAGGGAAATACTTCAGGAAAGATTGAACTATTGTACGTCCTCAGAGTCGCTCTTCTCGACTTGTCTTCAACCTCTTTTGCAGTGACATGTGCCAAAAAGATAGGAAATCCTTTTTCCATGTACTTCTGCGTTTTAGTGCACGAAATGATGTTTAATTGTGTCACATTTCCATGGTTACTTCCATCACCGTGTATGATAAGGTTTTTATTTCTAAGGAGATGCGAACAATCTTCTCGGCCCTACACACAATGACCGGTTGGTCTTCGCCAACCAATCCTTACCGATTATGCTTCAAAAAAATACCAAGTTATATAGGCATTAAGTTTATGTTGAATTGGTTGTTTAGGGAAGTTAATGTGCAATCCTTAAGGATAGTATTTAACCCAATTATTCTCCCGTCAGCTAGTTCGACATCATAATAGTGATCTAGGGTAGATGGTGTGATGTCCATTTGGGAGATAACTCAGTAGACACAAGAAATTCGATCGGTACCCGTATCAATAAGATATAAGCTTCAGCGGTTGTTAGAAGAACGTCCGAATGAGTTGTCTGGGTTTGCCCCACGCATTTTCCACCACATACACATTCGCTGGGAGCCCTGTCATTCCCAGCTTGATTACCACGGTCATTGTTTCTCAGTTTTGGGCAGTTTCTTCTAAAATGTCCTTGAGCTCCGCACTCATAGCAACCGTTGCCCTTCTGATTATTGTTGTTGTTGTTGCGGTTGTTGTTGTTGTTGTTGTTGTTGTTGTTATTGTTGTTGTTGGCATTTGCAGGCCGGCTTCTACAGTCTCTGGTCAGATGGCCAACCCTCTTGCAGTTATTGCACCTAGGTGGACAAGGACCTTCATGATTGTAATTACACTTGGAACATAGAGGTTTAGACCCGGCGTATGATTTCCTGTCACTATTGCCTGCAGTGTAGGCCTGGCCTGTGTTCTGCCTCTTATTCTGCTGTTGTTGGTTTTGATTGTTCTTGGAAAGATCATCATACTTTCTTTTCCTTTCTGCCTGACGTTCAGCATAGGCATGGGTCTTTTCATCCATCAGCTCAGTTGTAAACTCGATAGCCTCTTGCATAGTTTTCGGCTTTGATGCCTTTACACTGCCATGTATCATATCGGGCAAGCCACCGATATACTTTTCAATCTTGTCTATCTCTTCTGGGAACAATCTTGGAAAAACACATCAAAGCTAGTTGCTGAAATCGTCGACTATAGGCCACCACATCGGTGCCCTTGACCTTAAGATTCCACATCTCAGTCTCAATCTTCTTGATCTCACCCCTCGGGCAGTATTTATCAGCCATCATTTTCTTTAGCGTTGCACATGGCATGGCATGAGCTGTTTCGAGGGTAGTGGTTTTAACATGGGCATTCCACCATGTAAGAGCATCATCTTGTAGAGTGCAAGTCGCAAATTTGACTTAGCAAGATGCTGTGCAATTGCTAATGCTAAACACAGACTCCATTTTCTCAAACCATCGAGTGAGTCCGACAACTCCCTCAGTGCCTTTGAAGTCCAAAGGTTTGCATTTCAAGAATTCAGAGTAAGAGCATTCGCGAGCAGTTTGTGCTGGCCTTGGTCCTGAACCATTGCTATTGTAGCCATTCCTAACCCTGCTTGCTTCTGCTTCAGCTATTGCAGCAGCAACTCCTTGGTCAATTAAGGCCTGAAGTTGTGCCTCAGTAACAGTTGTGGTGGTTTCTGTTAGGGCTGGTGTGACTGGAGTTGACCTTGTGGTTCTCTTTGGTGCCATTTTTTTCAATCACAAGAAAATACAATACCCGTTAGATTTTAATACCATCATAACGTGACATAGCATATGCATCATAAATAAAATAAGATCAATAACCAGTGAAAAACATACAACCAACACAAGATCGACATAACATAATACATCCATTCCATATATAATCTGGAAATATACATGATCTGTTTGGTACATAATGATTCCCTATCGCTAGGTTACAAAATGAAAATCAAAATAGAAGCCCTTACTAGCAGGGAGTAAACCCGTTAATACTTAGTAGGGGCTATACAGGATAGCTAATCAGAAAATAAAAGATCTATACAGGATAGCTAATCAATACAAAAGATCCTATACCAGCCTGCTGCTAGGTAAAACCCATAAAAACTTATAGGACTGCATAGTGGCTCAATCATAAACCAAAGTCTAGGACTGCTACTAGTGTCCTCCATTGTTCAACGCGTCGCTCAGCCTCCAGGGCCTGGTACGTCATGATATGTCTGAACAGCAGATCTTCTGCCAGCCCTGACGCTGCCACTCGTGGCGCGCACCTCAGTCTTCTAATACTGTAATTCGTAACTTACATGCCCTGACTATGGGTATTAAAGCTTTCAGACCTAGCCAAGTCCTGACGGGTCTGAATACTCTCTTGCTCGTAAGCAAGTCTCTCTCTCCTCAATACCTCAATCTCAGCTCTCACAGCTGCACGATCCGTCTGGGCATCGTGATGTCGTGAGTGAAACTCCGAACTCTCTCTACTACGAACATCTACCTGATAACTGACCCTCATGTTGACCATCTCTAAGGCGGTACATATCCTACTTTCAGATATCTCGAAACCTGGTATCATAGTTAGTGTCTACAAGACTGTAATAGATATATGGCCATAGTGTGTCCTCCCTTTCCCTTCCCCCTCCCCCTCCCCCCCCACCCCCCCCCCCTGTCTGTCTCGCAGCAGCAGCAGCAGAACTCTCTCCAACCTCACACCCAGGTCTAGGAGTAGTAAGTAGTAGTCTCTTCCGAGGCGGCGTGTCAGCCTCGGGAATATCAGCTCTGCGGCTAGTAGATGGTGCAGGTAGAGGTATAGGTAACAATGGTGGTGTCCCTGATGGGTGTAGTGAATGATGGAAGGATGATGCTATATCTCTCATCTCAGCCGCGAGTGCTCTAGGACTTAGGGGTCGAATACGTGGAGATAAAAAGAATGGTGGTAGTAGAGGTGTAGGTGCCTCATCCTCAGCTGGCACTAAGTCCTCGGGATGCTCAGGCTCCGGAATGTACACTGGTACATGATCCTCCAGCTCTATGGGATCAGGTACATACTCTGGAGAACGTGGTGCCTGCTCCAACAACTGTCGGGCAGCCTCCTCGTAAGGATCCTCAGATGTATTCACTCCCAAGATCGTGCCTCAGAGTGAACAGAAGTATAGGTAACGGCAGAATCAGCTGACATGACTACTGTGACCAGCAGAAATAACTTATATGAGTATATTATATAAGGCTCTTATTGTAATATACGTAATATATTATAACCACGTATATCAATTATGAATGCATCTAGTCCAACTAACTAATGCAACAACTAGTGTCCCATAAAAACCCCTTTGTATGAATGCAATGTTTGAAAACGGTTATAGTCCAGCAAAACATTTGACCTGGTTCTCTATAACCTTGGCTCTTGATACCAATCTGTAACACCCCCAAATTGGGTCGCAGCGGAATAAGGGTCCGAGGCGTGTTACTTCATAGATCAATACACAAAAAAAAATAAAAAAAAAAAAAAAAAAAAAAAAAAAAAAAAAAAAAAAAAAAAAAAAAACCAACCACAAAAAAAAAAAAAAAAAAAAAAAAAAAAAAAAAAAAAAAAAAAAAAAAAAAAAAAAAAAAAAAAAAAAAAAAAAAAAAAAAAAATGATATATATAGAACGACCAAAAAGTCGTTTTAAAACTGATACATTGGATTTACGCTGCGTTCTCGAGTTACTTCATTAAAGAAAAGAAAATGAAAGGAAAGGAAACACTTTCCTCCCAAAATTGGGAGGAAACACTTTCCTTCCAAATAACACTAAATTTCCTTTCATTTCCTTTCATTTCCTTTCATTTCCTTTCTTAAGTAATACTCGAGAACACAACATGGACCGTTTCATTTTCACTTTCCTTTCCTTTTCTTTAATGAAGTAACTCGAGAAATCAGCATTATAAATATTTGATACAATAGTCGAAGCTTTCAACTGGTTCCTTATTAATTATTACAAAGATACTGGGTCACCATACATGAGTTTCCCAAACATAATACAACCATTAACTTTTTGCATGACTTCCCAAAAACAAAATCACCAATGTATCCTTAGCACACTTATGCTTACTGATCTCCTGAAAAAACATTGCTTAAAACGTCAACATTAATGTTGGGTGAATTCATAGGTTTAATAAAAACATAATATGCAGGACGCAGACTTTCCCCGTGATAATGCAAACACATGCAGACATCTCAAAACCAGTTTACATTTTCCTAAGCCTCAGACACTGAAGCTCGTCGTTCTTTCTTGCAATAATAATATTATATTGCAATTTCTGCGATTTGATGTTCAACCCGAAAAACATCCAAATTCGACTATGCTATACGTTCGTTCTCGGTGATAGCTAGTCACCGAACCGGGGAGGTGTTTCCACAATAGATCTATTCATAACATTTCGCGCTCCACATATGTAATTAACAACTACATCTATGGCAATTGACAGTTATGATAGGGGCTAACTTGGGTTTCAACGCTACTTAGGCATATATGTAATCAATATAAATATTTCCTCTTACGTCCACTTTATAAAACAAAGAATGTTTCCACCCCTTAGTATAAATTATTGGAAATCGTCAAAATGTGGGCTATGAACTCACCTTGAGTTATGATATCCAATGTCGCAGATATAAGTGTCACGTAAAGATCGAATGCACCTTAAAATTATCATAGTCGTATAATTACCATGTACTTCGATTTACTAAACATCATATACAGGTCTCATGTTCTGTTACATCATAATATCGTTCGGGCTATCATATAAGAGTAAAAACAAAAAACCCGTCATGTAGTGGAACGTTTATGAGGAGCTGGAAACTTTAAAGTCAGTAAATCCAGCAAACTCGTCGATACGCCACCCCGAAGAGGCCTCATTATGAAACTCCCTAGTAATATAGTACTTTGATAACCACATATAATTCTATATAGTTCAATCACCAACTAATGGTTTTGGTAAAATTGTGTTTAATAAGTTAAAACGTTTATAATTACCGTTTTAGTAAAACTAGCATAACTTTCGCGTTTTAAGCCCGATTTTGACGTTTCTTATGCCCACGCTTTCGTATTAGGACGAGTTATCATAATTTGACATTTTTCATATTTTGACCCTCTGGTGAACAGTAACTTTTACTGTTCACATCAGACGTGAGTTTTATTTAAATCGTATTTGTTGTCGTAAAACCCGTAAATGTCGTATTTTATTCGTTATAGCTCCGTTTTTAACGATTCTTTCGAGGACGTTCTCGTTATTGAAAATCCTATCAATTTATAAGGTTTACAAAAATATAACTTTCTGTCATGAATAGTAACTTTTATAAAAATAGTTTTATAAAAGTATTAATTGTCGTAAACTCGCGAAATTCATAACTCGTTCGTTATTAATTGAAAAATTACGATTCTTATCATTTTGGAATCCTAAAAATATGTATTATTTGTTAAAAATATCAAACTTGCTGTTTGAATAATTTTTATAAAAAGTTTTTATAAAAATTCTTTTATAAATCCGTTTATTTATCGTATAACTTGTTTTTACCATAACTTTTTCGTCTATTTTTCGTTTTGACAAGTTTCTTACCTTTTCGGAATCGTCGTGAAATGTATTATCTTATAAAAATATAAATTAAGTATGTTTTTATACACTTTTGGGACAGAAAGTTTGGGTGACTTTATCAAGTCATATTTTAACCTTGTTTTTATATTTTACACTTTATAACTTTATCAAAAGTGTACAAGTCTCTTACTTCCATTATGACTTTATTTTTGTGTTCTTATATCATGACTAAAAGCTCATAAACAAGATTAACATGTTATTTATCATACTTTTACTTGGAACATATTAAGTGATCCTTTAAAACCCTAATTTGCATTAACACTTTTTATGCTTAATTAAGATTGTAAAATACTCATGTATCCATTTATAATTTCATATTACCATCCCTACATCATGTGTATAAGCTCATAAAACTATATTTCCAAGAAAAATCCATGTTTACAAGTTAAACATATCCTAATGGTGATTTCACTATATAAACATCACATATTCATATCATCCATATAAATGAAACAGTTAAGGGCTTTAGATAACCTTAATGAGATGATGTATGATGATGAAAAATAAGTGCTAAACCCTTGTTTAGACTTTAAACCATGATTATAAAACAGAAAAACCCTAGTTTCATAGAGAACCCAAATCTTGATTTCTTGCTTTAACACTTGTAAATAATTAATCAAGGCTTCAAAATACTTTGAGGTATCTTAGATATGATATGAGAGTGTATGTAAATAAGTTATATAAATTTTGTATGGATAGTTTATGGGGGGGGGTTGAGCCGTGGCCTTTATAAGAGAAAAAGGGAGGACAAATTTGATTTTTAGCTAAGGAAATACTTGTGTATTTAACTTATTAAAAAGGTAAGTGTTATATATATATAAGGAACTAGTAAAGGTGCAAGTAACTATCAAAGACCATGTGGTCAATCGTCTTAGGAGGGGGGGGGGGCGGCAATAAGAGGGAAATAGGGAAAAAGATGGTCAAAGTTACTATGTATAGCTTAGGTCTTACTAAAAAAAAAAAAAAAAAAAAAAAAAAAAAAAAATAAAAAAAAAAAAACTAATGTAATGAACATAACTTGAGTCACTATTCTTATGTCTCTTTGTCCTCAAATAGTAGGGATTATCCCATGATAATAAGGAGATGTGTTTGTTAGATATTATTTGCAATTTTTGGTGCAAAAGAAAGAAAGTGCAAGTATTATGTATAATGGATAAGTTGTAGTTTTTATTTCTAAGTGTATACTTGCAAAGTGATATGTCTTAGTTATTTATTGTTAAATGGGGCATCCCATTTATAAATGAAGTAAAGTTTTATAAACTTTTTTATCATTGAAAAATAATACTAGACATTTGTTGAAGCGTAGAAATATTTTTGAGGTTCCGGGTATGCCTAAACGTACTTTATCGCGAAACGTATTAAATTTTAAGTACCAATAAATAATGAACAACAAAAAAAAAAAAAAAAAAAAAAAACAAAAAAAATAAAAAAACAAAAAAAAAACAAAAAAAAAAAAAAAAAACAAAAAAAAAAAAAAAAAAAAAAAAAAACAAAAAAAAAAAAAAAAAAAAAAAACATAAAAAAAAATTAAAAAAAAAAAAAAAATAAAACAATAAAAAACAAAAAAACAAAAAACAAAAATAACGTCAAGGCCATAATTATTATCAAAATAATTATATAACACATGATTGACGTAAACGTTCGATGGTTTAATGCCCGTTTACATTAAATGATAATATTTAGCTTACGCGATTTAGTTTAACATTTATGATTTCAAGCGAATGCGTACAAAAAAAAATAAAAAAATAAAAAAAAGTACATTGCGGATTTATCGACGTCGTCAATGACTTGAAAACACATGGTGTTATAGGGAAGGTTTATATGAGGAAGGATTAAGGAAGAAGGTTGTGAAGGTTCATGTGTGGGTTGTAATGAATAAGATAATAATTAAAGGATTGATTATGTAGGTAAATTGTATTGCCATTAAAGAGAGAAAAGAGTTAAGCAATAATGATTAAAGATTGATTTGGAAAATGGGAAGGAATGTTTAATTTATGTGGAAAGGTAAGAATAATCATTTGTTAGGAAATAGGGATTAACAAATGATAATAGAAATGTTTAGTGGGAGGTGAGGTGTAAGTGATGTGTAAGAGGAATGTGGGAGTTTGTAAAACATTTAAGTGTTGGGAGTAATAAAGATCAAAGCATAACTAACTTTCAATTAAAACAAACTTAAATATTCATCAAGACATAATCCATGATTATCAACAATAGATATGATCACTAATCATCTTGATGCAGAAAAGCTAAGTGTTTTGCATCTCAAGTAAAGCACATCCCGTAAAGGGAAAGGATGCATTTACGCAAAGTGACCTTTAACTTAGAGACAACGTAAATCTGAATTAAGGTCAAATGAATACTTTTAATTCATGATATGTTGAAAGTATGATTATACTAGGTTTTAAAAAAAGTTTTGGCCTTGGCTAGAGGCGTTTAATAGAGAAAATGAGTTGGTGTTTTATTGAAAACGGGATAACTTGTTTTTATCTCTTCTCTAAGTCTAAACCTTGTTTTTAGTGTTTCTAATTGCTCAAGTATCGTGTACATACATTTATTAAAAGATCCACATGTGTTGGGATAGAGAAATCCGACGAGTAAAAACACCAATCATACAATGGTTGCGATGTGCCTAGGCGCCAAAGCCTTGTATGGGTTCTGGAGGTTTTAGGCTATCGTTGTGATTTTTAAGTGTTGCGAACGTTTATTTCATAATCATTAAAACATAAAGGAGTCTTAGTCAATGTTGGCCTAATATTTCACCCTTTTTTAGTTAGCTAGGATATTTTCCGCCCCTATAAGTTACACCTTTAACCCCATCCATTTATTTAGATATCAAAAGTTACATTTCCTTTCATCCACAGTCTTCAAATGGTAAAGGTTGATGATGAAATAAAAAGTATTGTTCTTTTTTCCCCCCCCCCCCCCCCCCCCCCCCCCCCCCCCCCCCCCCCCCCCCCCCCATTTTATATAATATATTTTTTTTTTTTTTTTTCTTTGTTTTTCGTGGAAATTAGCGTTAAGTTATACTCATAGCACTCTAAACTGAATAGGATAGCATAGCAGGAAAAAAGATAGTTAAGAAGAGGCCCTGGGAGAGTTTAATTCCACATTGGTAAACGTCATAGAGAAGCTAAGCCAAGAAAAATTTAGTCCTAATGACTTTTATGGTTTTTGTATGACACAGATTATGATGATAGTATAAGTGGTAAGTGAAGTTAATTTTTTTGGTTGGGATTGGCCTGAGAAGGATTCACCAGGTATTAAATTTGATTGGCAAGATGATCCATACCATGAAACCGAAGACTACTTGTTGAGTTAGATCAAGCAATTGAGGATGTGGTTATTCAAAACAATGTTCCACAAAAGGTTGCTGGAGAGGTTGTTTTTAATCCAGTTTTTTATGAAGAGGTCGTGAAAATGGCTAATGATCAAGATTAAACACTATTTGATCAAGAAGCGGCTGATGATTCTTTAGATGATGAAGAGGTTGAAGAAGAAAGACCAAGCTGTGGAAACTCATAGTGGGGGGTTGAATAGTTTTTACCGTTTTAAATTAAAACTTAGATTATCAACTTATGTGAACTCAAGAGATATACACAAGTGTATATGATAGCGATGCAATAAGTAAATAAGTAATCTGCGTAATATGAACAAGTAAAGATAAGAAAGATCAAATCGATGACACAATGATTTATAGTGGTTCGGCTACGAAGCTCCTCTTCGCCCTACTCCACTCCCCAAGTACCCAACTTGAGAGTTATCTTCACTATGTCAACAAGCTCTCTTTAGGCGGAGAAAACCGTACACGTCGCTTACACTTTTTCTGGTACTAAGCTAAATATCGAGTTCTACTTCGAGATAGAACCAATCTAACACACTATATATTTTGTGGCCTAAATACTAACCTATCATACACATATGATATACACAACACACAACACAAGATATAAAAGATGAATGATTATCACAAATGTGATGACACAACTAAACTATTAACACTTGAAGCTTGACGTCTTTGTAAGTGTTCTTCAGTAGAGAGTGGAA
The DNA here is from genome assembly GCA_026074375.1 of Tanacetum coccineum. Classification (NCBI taxonomy): domain Eukaryota; kingdom Viridiplantae; phylum Streptophyta; class Magnoliopsida; order Asterales; family Asteraceae; genus Tanacetum; species Tanacetum coccineum. Next base: position 26,505 of record BQNB010047953.1, read on the forward strand.
TGAGTTAATCACTTGTTATGGATTATGTAACAAGTATAATAATCAAAGAATATAAGAGATAAAAGATGTATGTGAAAAATATTTGTCAAGAGTTGTTTAAAATGAGAGCTTAAGGTTGCTATTTATATGCAAGCCTTTCAAATTTAAATGTTGTCCCAAATAGCTGGACGATGCGACCCACAGATCCACCAACACCTGGATCTGTGCCTTGTTATGATGGATCCGTCCGAAGGGCTGGGACAACATTTTGTCATTTTATGATTAGCCCAAAATCTATACAAAATATTGTTTTGTACTTATTAAAACTAGTTTAATATATTCTTCTAGAACAAAATATTTTTTATCATTAACAAGGAAAGATTTTCTTGATTTGGAAAGATTTGGAAAGATTGTTTCCACTTATGGTTAATCTTATTTTTTCTTACATGATTAGTGTAACTAGCTTATAATTAAGTAACATTCCATATTTTCAGGGTCATTTACATGACTATTTAATTTCACTATTTTTTTTTCTGTACGGTTCACTTTTTAATTTTTAATCGTTAAGCTATAACGCGTAGACTGTATAATGAATCATACAAGTAAACGGGCATATAAACAATTTTAAATATTTACATCAAGCAAGTGGTATTTGATTATTATGAGGTTATTAATAACTTTGTTCTCTTATTTTATTTGGCTACGTAAAATGCTTGAAGTTCTCACGATATAAAATGCGTTGTAGGCATACACGAAGTTCTAACCTAATTACGCCTAAACGAATACCTCGATTATACCCATACTCAAAAATAATCAAAAAATTACCATCTTATTATGCTTATATAATGCCGAATTTATATAAGGAGACCAAGACTTTTCAAACTTTTCTTAATATCTAGATATTTTATAAAAGATCTCTTACACCTTTTACAACTTGTCAAGTTAACTTTAACCTAGGGTTAGAAAGTAACCATGGTTAAGTTAAGAAGATATTTATACTATAAATACCCATGCATGCATAAGTGATCTTTCCATAACTTCTTTACATGCAAATTTCATTTTCTTTCTCTCTTTTAACCTAAATTCCACGGACAAAACCCTTGCCAAACATATCCACACTTTGATTTTCTAAAATTATACAACCCCTATACAAACATACTTAGGTATTCTTAAGGTGTTTACAAGCCTTGGAATACCATTTGCAAGTATTAAGAAGAAAAATGTTAAGTTTTGGGTTTTGGAAACCTAATCTAGGGTTATAAGCTTGAAAGCTTGGTTTTGAATCTAAACACGGGTTTAGCATTCATTTTACATCCTATACATCATCACTAAGGTCTTTCTAAATCCTTCATACTTTTATTTCTTATGATTTTATGTGTTACATGTTAAATATAACCATAATCACCACTAAGGATTTCTATACGTTAATGAGTTATTCTGTATGTTTATGATTAATATGCACTTTATTCCTTATGTCATGTGATCCTATATATCATGGGAAGTAAAATAAAGTTGTTAACCTATGGATAAGAATAAACATGTTAGGTTAAAATTCTGGGTTTTTTAAGGTTTCTTATATAACTTCTCATGTGAAATTATGAAAGTATAAGGCGTAAAAACTTGTTACAATGAATTATAAGGGACTAGGGAATGATATTGAACCTTATTATAAAGTACCACATATGTAAATATGTTTTTGAGAGTTTTTATAGTAAACTACTAGTTAATACACTTAATAAAAACAAGTTTTTATAAAGTTAATACACTTAAATAACATAGGGGCTGTTTTAAATCGAAAACTTAGGCAAGTAGCTTTTGATATTTTTGAGTTATAATACGCCTCTTGACGATTCCATATGAAAAGATTCTCGAAAAACGATCTTTAACGAAAAGTTACGATAAAAACGAGTTTACGTCTATAAATACTTTTATAAAAACTTTTTATAAAGGTTACTATTCATGGCAGTAGGTTTGAGTTTAAAACACCTAAAATATAATATAACTTTTGATTCCGAGATCGTACACGCAAGAATCGCTAAAAACGGAACTATAACGAATAAACTACGACGTTTTCGATAATTAAAGTTTATAAAAGTAATTTTATAAACTATGAACAGTAAAAAGTACTATTCATCAGCGGGATTAACTTTATAAAATATAATACCTCTTTTAATAACAAAAACGTACTCGAAGGAATCACTAAAATCGGGATTAAAACGAATAAGTTATTACGATTACAAGTTTACGCTAATTAAAGCCTAAAACGACTAACTAGCTGTTGTGAACAGTAATTTTACTATTCATCGCAGAATCTTGAAAATGTAATATTTTGATCGCTCGTCTTACTACGAAGACGTGGACGTAAGAAACGCGAGCAACGGGCTTAAAACGACCAAATTAGGTCATTTTTACGAAAACTATATTTATAAACGTTTTCACTTTATAAATATTATTTTTACTAAAACGATTAGTCGGTGATTATGCTATATAGAATATTGAGTGGTTATCAAAGTGCTATAATACTAGGGAGTTTCATAATGAGGCCTCTTCGGATAGCGTATCGACGAGTTGTTGGATTTACGATTTAAAGTGTCCTAACTCCTCGTACGTCATGTCATGACCTCTTTAATTATGATAGCCCGAACGATAGCACGACGTAACTACTATAAGATTATATTGAATGTTATAAATTGAAGTACTCGGTACTTATACGACCTTAATTTAAATAGGTTGCATCAAACGTTTTGCGTGACATTTTATCTGTGATTATTGGACTATCAGTACTCAAGGTGAGTTCATAGCCCCCTTTTTACTACTTAATTGTTTTACAAACTCTAAGGGGTGAATTACATTGCTTATTTTACTATTGGACACAAGTGTTTTTCTAAGTGTTTTCAAAGTGTTTTAAACTGTATGCTATCCAGATTACTGCCTGAATATTATTGCCTAAGTTACCACTATTGCCAATTAAGTCCCTACTATATCATGAACCGTCAATTGCTATTGTAGTGAGCGCGAGTGTTGTGGATAGATCTATCGGGACTGACAATCCCCACCTGGAATTTCTGGTCACAAGTTGACCATGGTGCATTTAACATTGAGAATACTTTTAGGTTGTTGGCAAGCATCCTATACATTTGGGGCACAAACTAGTTAAGGCTTCGGGGTCATGAGCTTAGTGCAATAATACTTATATACTTAGACTTGATGAATGTGTTTCTCTTGTCTACATTACTTGTTTTGGACTTCGGAATATGTACTTAGTCCACCATTACTTCGATCTTGTGGTCCACTACTAAACATTACTTGATTTACTGAATCACTACTTGGATTTCGGAAATAACACTTTGAAATACTGTAACGCTACTTTTCTTACAAAGACATTTCTTAAATTATTTCAACACTGCTTTTACTTAAACCTATGAATTCACCAACTTTATGTTGACCGTTTTAGCATGTATTTTCAGGTTACTATTTTGCTAGTGGAGCATTGGGAGCATTCGAGTCGCGCGGATATATATATTTTTGAACGCTTAATAATTTGAGTACCATTAAATAATTTGTAAACTCTGATTTTAATATAACAAATGTGAAATTTATCTTAAAACGTCTCTTTTGAGGTCGTTTTCCGTGACTTGTGTTTTGTGCCCTGAAGTAGCACCCCAACATTGCAACCATTCCGCTGCGTTGTCCTGATTTTTTTGGGGGTGTTACATGCTACATGTTATGTGATGTGATATGGATTGTGTTTTGGGAGCGGATGAGTACGCCTACTCAATGTGGATTTAGTCGGACGCTTGCATATCCCGGGAATAAACATGTTAAGTATAATGATTGGCCTGCATGTACTTCGTGTTAGCATGTCAGGAAATCACAGATTTGGGAGCGGATGGGTATGCCTACCCAGTGTGTTGTATGATTAATTGGATTGTATGCATGTTAGCTTGTATAGTAGTTAGTAACTGTCCTGTTATGCATGTTTTATAATCACAGTAATTTGGAAATGTGTTTTGAGAAAGGATTTGAAATGAGTGTCTGAAAACCTATGTTTCTCACCGACCATTATGGTGACATATAAGCATCATTTTTAGGTATTCATCAAGATGAGGTTAAGGTTAAGAAAAATGGCTAGATGGACCGTAGGCAGCTGGCGAAGTTTAGTTATCTAGATTTCGTTATTTGTTTGGATGATGAATGATTATTTGTTTTGCTTTGTTAGGAAGTATAAATGTTTGCATGTCTTGACGTTGGCATGAACTGCCTTCATTTCAATGTCAGACGCCTATTGGATTTTGTTGATGTGTTTGGGTATTTTCATGACACTGCGTGTCTATACCTTGTATTTTTATGCATGTTTAGTTTCTATATATAGACGCCAATGTGTTGTGATGATTCCCTTTCTCGTCGCGCCTCGCGTTTTTGCCTTGGCGGGGTGTAACAAATTGGTATCAAAGCCATGTTATAGAGAAGTAGGTGGTTGAGCCTAGACTATAACCTAAGGGTCCTTCATGTAGATGCATATAGGGCTTAAGTGTTTTATTTTTATAACCGCTATGCTTCCCCTCTATTTTTGCATAGCTTATATATCTCGTATTTTGCTAAGTTGTCATTTTAGTTATTTTGCCTACCATTATCTGATATGATATTTATTACTTTCTTAGTATTTTAGCTATGTTTTCCCCCACCCATAATAAGTCTCGTTGGGGAACTGTTTTCCCAGCTGGACTTAAGCGTTATAAGGAGTCTCTTGTGGAACCAAAGGAGATAAGATAGTTGATCGTTTTTCGGATGCGCGCAGTAAGGCTGGAATCGCGGAGTCAGGTGATTCTTGCGGAGGCAAAGTCAAATCCAAGTGAGGCCCAGAATAAGTTTATCCCGTACTTTACCTCGTCATGTTGTTATTGATTATTTCTTTTGGATATTTCGTATTTTAGGGATTGTTGCGAGACTTTTGTTCCTTTATGTCGTTTCAATTTTATTTTGATATAAGTAAGTAGTTATTTGATGGAGCATCCTTTATGTGTTAAGTTGGAGTGGTTTAAGATATGCAATGTGGAGTATGTGCTTATATGTGAATTATGATTAAAATGAGTAATCTTGGAAGTAAGTACACGTGTGAAATGAGGCACTTATAATTATGGTGGCCAACATAATTATAAAGGCATCACACACGTAGACTTGTGACCATGATTGCATTTATTTGTGTTTGGTTGTAAGGTGGTAGTGTAATATGTTTTTTTATATGTGTATTCATGATAAGGATGGTGGTATGGGTAGAGATGAGTGGTATAAATAGTAAGTTTCCTTTCTATCTAGTATTTGCGAATACCTAGTATTACTATTATAGAGGTTGCTCGTTTGCTCTGTTGTTTGTTTGAATTTCCAAAGTCTAAGCTTAGCATTCCTTCATCGTACTTTGTTAGTAAGGATACCCGATTTTTCCTATTCGAAGTCTCGATGTATATTGGTTGTTCGGAATCTGCTCTTTCAAATGTAGGCGCATTTCGTTAGTTCTTTCATTGCATTGATTACTCGTATGAGTATCAAAGGTTTCTTTTAAGGAGTAATTATTCCTAACATATTAGTGTGGATCATTACTCCCTAGGTTGTATATCCCTTGGTTTTCGTAACCCGTTGGCGACGTGTTAGTATCGATGCTTTTATGTTTGCTCTCTTGATCGTTGTTTTGGATAAGACCTTACGTTTTCTTATGGGTAAGTAACGTCTTGCATGAGTTTTCTTGTACGAGTTCGTTTGATTTTATTTTGAGTATATGGTTCCTGGTATTTTCTTTTGTTTTCAAACAATAGAATTGTGTTAGTCTGTACGGTGTTTTACGATCACTTTTGGTATTATGGTATCCTTTGTTTGAGTAACATATTTTATAATTGATGTCAAATTATAAAAGCCCTTTTTAAGTATTGTGTTAGTGTTTGGGAGAAACTGTGTTTAAAATGATCTTTGTAAAAAGAATATGTTTAAATGGCATATGCAAATAGGATATGAAAATTGTTGAGTGGTTAAATAAATTTTATTTTGTTATAAAAAGCATGCTTAAAATGATTCATAGTGGTAAGGTACGATACACCATTAGATAACCATCTCTAGATTTTTATGACAACCAGAATGAATTTTATCAAGATTACATTTAAGACAATTTTATTTATTATTTAAAATGATTTTTATACTTAAAGAGACTTTCTTTATTTTAAATTGATTTTTATAAAAACATTATTTAATTTGGTCTTTCGAGTAAAGTCGATAATTAGTATAAGAATTTCCGTCTTTTGTATTGATTTTTTTATGTGTTCTTTTGTCGTGGTACGCCTGTTGATTTTTTTTGTTTGCGTGTTTACTCGGTGCATATACATATCCTTTCTTTCAAATGATTCTTATGTCATTTGATCCACGTCTATTTGCATATGTGGAATCCCCTATATGTATTCTAGCCTTTGATTCGATATTCGTTTGTTATCCTATTCGATTGTTCGTAACCCTTGGAGTTCGTTAATACCATTGAGTCGTGGAAACTTTGATGTGATTATAGGAATGGACTGGTTGTCCAAGTGGAAGTTTGTGATAGTATGTCATGAGAAGGTGGTTAGGATACCGTTGGAAGGTGAAGAGATACTTCGGGTTCATGGTGAACGTACTCAAGGAGTCGTGAAAACCTTAATGAACACAAAGGTAGGTGAATCGGAATTGAGTGATATTTCCGTCGTACGAGATTTTATTGATGTGTTTCCGGAAGACTTGTCAATGACCACCGCAACGACAAGTTGAGTTCCGTGTAGACTTAGTTCATGGAGCGACGCCAGTCGCGAAGCCTCCATATCGTCTAGCACCCTCGGAAATGCAAGAATTGTCTGAACAACTTCAAGAGTTGGAAGACAAGGGTTTCATATGACCTAGTCATTTTCCGTGGGGAGCACCGGTGTTATTTGTTAAGAAGAAGGATGGTTCTTTTCGCATGAGTATTGATCATAGGGAGTTGAACAAATTAACTGTTAAAAAAAACCGTTATCCACTCCCTAGGATTGATGACTTGTTTGATCAGTTACGAGGAGCGTGTCCTTTCTTAAAGATAGATTTTCGGTCAGGTTATCATCAGCTACGAGTGCATGAGGATGCCATTCCAAAGACCGTATTTCAAACGAGATACGGACATTTTGAGTCTACGGTTATGCCTTTTGGGTTAACCAATGCACCAGCGGTTTTCATGAACTTAATGAACCGGGTTTGCTAACCGTACTTAGGTAGGTTTGTCATCGTATTCATTGACGACATTCTGGCCTACTCAAAGTCGAAGGAGGAACATGAAGTTCATGTGAAGTTAGTGTTGGAGTCACTGAGGAAGGAGAAGCTGTATGCTAAGTTTTCTAAGTGTGAGTTTTGGTTGGAAGAAGTGCATTTTCTTGGTCACGTGGTCAACCATAGCATATTCACATGGACCCGAGTAAGAGTGAGGCAGTAAGGAGTTGGATGATTATTCTTAGGATTGGCAGGTTACTACCGACGTTCGTCACGATTTTTTTAAAGATTGTCAAACCCCCTTACTTCCTTAACTGAGATGAATTAGAAGTATGAGTGGAGCGTAGAACAAGAAGAGGCTTTTCAGACTTTGAAGAATGATTTGTGTGATACTCCGATAAAGCGAATGTAGTGGGTGATGCATTGAGTAGAAAGGAGAGAGTGAAATCAAGACGAGTAAGAGGAATGATACTGGCAGCCCAAAGTGAGGCGTTCAAGCAAGAGAACGTACTCGCAGAAAGGCTACATGGTTTAGATCAACAAATGGAAAGAAAAGGAGACGAGAGTTTGTACTTTATGGATCGAATTTGGGTTCTATTGGTGGGAAGTGTAATGGATGAGGCCCATGCATCAAGGTACTTGGTACATCCGGGAGCGGATAAGACGTACTATAACCTTGGAGGCATGTATTGGTAGCCACGTGTAGAAAAGGATATAGCTACCTATGTTAGCAAATGTCGGATTTGTTTAAGAGGTGAAGGCTGCAATGTCAAAGACTTTTGGCTTGCTGCAACGGCCTGAGATACTTGAGTGAAAATGAGATAGAATCACCATGGATTTTATCACTAAATTTCCAAGGTCAAAGTAGTGAGTATGATGTGATTTTGGGTGATGGTCGATAGACTAACCAAGTTAGCTCATTTTCTAGCTATACAAGAAGATTTCAAGATGTGAAGTTGGCAAGGATTTATATTGATGAGATAATAGCAAGGAATGGAATTCTGGTGACGATCGACTCAGATTGAGATGGATGACTTACCTCGTGGTTTTGGCAGACGCTGCAGAAGGTGTTAGAGACGCGATTGGATTTGGGTACTGCTTAGCATCCTCAAGCGGATGGACAAAGTGAACGTATGATTCAGACTTTGGAGGATATAATGAGGGCATGTGATATCGATTTTAGTGGTAGTTATCAATTGAGCATTCGGTGTGCTCCGTTTGAAGCTTTGTATGGTAGGAAATGTAGATCGCCTGTTCTATGGGCAGAGATTGGAGGGAGTAGTTTGATTGGACCCGAGTTAGTGCAAGAAACGACTGATAAAGTAGTGGTTATAAAGGAAAAGCTCCAAGCGGCAAGAGATCGTCAAAAGAGTTATGCGGACAGTGGACGTAAGATGACAGAGTACGAGGTTGGAGAGAATGTGTTGTTAAAAGTGTCACCGTGGAAAGGTGTGATGCGTTTTGGGAAAAAGGGTAAGTTAGCACCGAGATATGTTGGACCATTCGAGATCCTTGAGAGGATCGGCCCTGTGGCTTATCGGTTAAGATTGCCTGAGGAATTGATTGGTGTACATGACACATTCCATGTGTCAAATTTGAAGAAGTGTTTGGGGAATGCTAATTTGCATGTGTCGTTGAATGAAATCAAAATCGACAAGACTTTACGTTTTGTTGAGGAACCTGTAGAAATTATGGATCGTGAGGTTAAGAGATTGAAACGTAGTAGAATACCACTTGTGAAAGTTCGTTGGAATTCAAAGCGTGGTCCCGAGTTCCACTGGGTAGCGAAGAGGTGGGGGGGGTTGGGGGGGGGGGGAGGGATATATGAGTCTAAGTATCCTCAGTTATTTGTTGATCGTGTTGTTGAACCAACTAGTTAAATCTTGGGACGAGATTTCCATAAGGAGGAGATACTGTGACAACCGTGATTTGAGCAGGCTAGTTTATACCTTTAGAAATGGCTAAGTGTCCATTTTGTATGTTTCTTGCGTACTATGTGTTCTATATGCATGTTGAAGTGGTTTACATATGTGCATGATGTCATTTTAGAAGTTAAATGATTATCTTATTTTGTGTGTATATGAGTTTGGTGTTAAGTATTCTATTTGTTCACGTGTGGTGATAATGAAAATGAAAGACGTGTTGCATGCATTGCTACGTCAATTCTTAGGTTTTAAGAGTTAAGCGTTTATAAGAAGTGTAAGTTATTGGAAAGGAAGCATGTGAGTGAAATATGGAAGTTGGTAGTAACAATATTCATAAACTAGAAGTGGAAATGTGAAATGAAAAGTTATTTTTAGAAAGTCTAGTAGGTGGCGTTTATGTAAAAAGGTTTACCCAAATTAGCTTAGTTTTTTTATAAAAATTTAAGGTAATGAAGGTAATTAGTTAATTATTAATAAAATAAAACATATATATATATATATATATATATATATATATATATATATATTATGTTTACAATAAGGGGCCAGATCGCGTTTTGGGTTGTTCATGGGCTTAGAAGTTTATTTGTTTTGTCAATTGTATTTAGGGAAAGGATAAGGATGATTTAGTGTTAAATACCATCAAACCTAGTTATTCCCTTCCCCTTCCCCTCTTTTGGTCGTTCATATGCAGCCCCAAAACCCTAAGGAAGTTGATTTTCATGATTGATCCAAGAAACCGCAAGAACTTGTTGTTTAGGTGCTAGCATTCAAGGTAAGTGTATTCATCCTAGTTAGATTTATGTATTCATGTAACATAATCATTGATGGATCATTAGGGTTTTAAAAATCTGTAATTAATGGGTTTTAAACATTAAAAATCGTTTTTAGGGTTTAATTAGGGTTTAGATGTGAATGATTAGGGTTTATCATGTTAAATTCGTAACTGGAATCTGATCAGAATTTTAGGTCACCTTGCGGGAGTCATAACTCGGTCATACGGATAGCTTTTATTGATTTTCTTGAGCCTAAAATTAACTACAGAGAGTCTACTTTCCAACCCCGTTGGTTTCATGAATTAAAAGTCAGTGGAAGTCAGTCAAATAATTTTTACAAGATTCGTTGTCAAAACTATGATTTCGGGACAGATTTGGGTCTGATTTCGGGATGTTAAACCCCTACTTAAAATTCGAATTAAGCTTAGCCCTTCTACAGTAGTTAAGTTCCATATGTCTATTGATAATCCTGTGAAAATTAGCCTCTGAAAGCATGTCTAAGTATGGTAGTTAGAGTGATATATTTTGGTGTGCAATCAGATCCGAATTAGGACAGTTTTGAAGTTTGATTTTATTTGAGTTAGTTACACATGTAAGTAATACTTGGGAATCACAAGGTAGTTAATATACTCATAAATGAACATGGGTGATTTTTGGTATAAATTATGAAGGTCATTAAGTAAGGGTTTTGAGTACGTAAAGAGACACTAAAATTCTGCAATTCTGATTTAATTATAAGTAGCTAGTGTAAAGTGTTAATGAGATGGTTAAGGTTGGGCATGGTGTCGGGGTGACCCATGATGGTTAGCTAAACCCTTAGACATCCATCATATGTGTGTTACATGGACTAGAGCTTTTAGCTTGGTCGCGTGTAACCGTGTTTATTTATTTGTATAGTTGCGTGTTGAGATTTGGAAGCTGCGTTTGAGTATTCAGGTGAGTTTCATAGTCCCTCTTTTTACATTGCTTTTAAATTGGGATGGAAATGATGCAAATGGATTTGAAATATTTTAATTACTGTGATTATGTGTCTTTTTTTGAAAGTGTATGGACCTTACTTGGCTATTGTATGTTACGTGCTAAATGCTTATGTGTATTTAGATCGAGGGTAACGTTCCTACCCCATTTGTTATGATATTGGATCGGGGGTAACGTTCCTACCATGTGAAGTGATGGTTTTAATGGATCAGGGGTAACGTTCCTACCCAAGTGTTGATACTTGTTGGATCGAGTCCCATTCTCGTTATGGTTACATTTGCATGTTAGCTTGTATGATAATACAGTAATTGTCCTGCCATGTTTGCATTAATCATAGTAATTGTTTATACGCTTTGATTTTCGTGTCTTAAACCTATGACTCTCACCAACTTTTATGTTAACATTTTAAGCATCATTTTCAGGTAACCATCTTGAGGATGTTGAAGTTAGGAAGAGTGGCTAGTGAGACCGTAGGCATGCATGCTCATTCTCCTAGAGATTTTATTTATGTCATTTGAATTGTTTGATACTTGGTTGTTATTTGATTGTTTAGGTCTTTTGGGAGTATGTTTCTTGTAGTATGACTCTTGCTATCGTAATGCATGACTCCTTTATCTTGTGTTAGTATGTATGGAACATTGTGGTCTACTTGGTTTATCTATTTTATTTAGTTCTATCTTTTGTTGACACCATTGTGCTGTGATGATATCTATGATGTTACGCCTCGTGTTTCCGCCTAGGCGGGGTGTGACAACTCTTGATATATTTCTTGTTTTCACATTGTGTGACTTAACAAGCATATTTTGGATAAGTGTCATAATGAGATTTATGAATGATCTCTTTTGGCTCTAGACTCAATAGTGCACATTTTGTTTTAGTAATCGGAAGCTAGAGTAGACTGCTACCTTTTCAATACCAACTAACTCAGAGTGAGAAAGTCAATAGAAATAAGTGTAATCTCCATGAGAAATGAAACAAGAGTCTTTTGAGAGACCTTGAGTGGCTGGGAAGGGTTGTGCATTGCGTCACTGGATCCATGACGACTATCTTCAATACCAGACAACAGCTTAGTATTTCTGACAGTTTATGTATTGACCCGGTTTCTCCCTAAATGTAAGGAGGGCTTCTTTCTTTTCACCCTTTATCTTAACTTTTCCTTTTAATTCTTCAACTCCTTCAGTGCTTATCGAGGCTTCATGACTAATATCTTATTGAGTTTGTTCCAGTACTAGCTCCATCTCAGTCGGCACTATTCCCTTATTCTTACTTTTACTCCTTTTTTATATCATGCCTAAGGACTTCTACACTATCTAGTGGATTGTTTCCCTGGTAGTTCCCTCCGGTTCTGGCTTGGATCGTGGGAATGAATAATAATCTTTACCACCTTATAACTCCAAAGTAATTACAGACATGGTGGTCTTTGGTATTTTTCTCAGCTTATAAACCATTGAAAAACATCGATCAAGGTTTATTGATATAAAATCATAATATTTAGCACCTTGATGGTTTTTTCTTTTAGAAATGCTCCCTGTATATGGTGCATCGATCAAACCTAAAATGTTTAGCACATACGAGGAAGGAGTTCACACTTGAGTCTTAAAGATCACATTATACAAGTTATATATTTTTTAATCACATTTTCTCCCCTTATCAAAAATGCAATTTGTTTGTATTTGGATATCAATTGCATTCAAATTAATGCTTTCAGGGAGAAAAATTGTTCTAATTATATACAACTTTATTAGGAACATTTTAATGCTCCCCCCTCAATTATGAGGGTATTATATGGTGTTTGAGTACGTTAATTTGAAAAAAAATTGAATTTACTAAGAAATTCTTGAAAATTCGTACTCAAACACTTTATATGCCTATATTTAAGTCTACACTACACATTTATATATTTACATGGATTATGTACGAGCCAGGACTGAAAAATGTTCAAACGAAAATCGACAAAGTCATTCTTGTCATGTCTAGCAATCTGTAGTCTGTCTCGTTAGTCTCCATTTGGAAGGTTGTCTTAGCTTTCCCCCGAACCAGCAATCATTTATTGAGGAGATTCAAAGTAGATGTGCAAGCGCATCAGCAGTCTTGATGTTAAAAACCCAATTATACGACAGTCACAAACCTAATTCAAAAAACGTAACACAAAGTCACATTTAGTCCACAATGTCCGTATTTCATCCTTACCAACAATTGTGATGGATATTAAAAATTGTAACCCCCACCCCAAAGTCTACTAGGCTAGGATTGTCACATTATTCCCTCTTAATTAGTCGAAATAATAACACCTAAATCAACTAAGTCCCAAATGTAATCATTTCTTTTTGCAGAATACTGACTAACTTAAGGAATCATCATACTTATCAAACCTATGTGTATCTCTTTTGTCAACTAATTCTACTCCCTTTTAAAATTAAGCTTAGTGATTAATCGTTTGAGGAAGCATTTATTGAATCAGTAACCAATCTTCTCACGCTTAGAATAAATCTTCTTACAACACTTCCCTTTAGTATCTTAAATGATGCATAATTGAAATCACAAGATATCTCTTCCCCCATGTGGATGAAATAGTGCACCCGAAAGTAACAAGTTAAACACTGAATTTCTCTACAGATATGACATTTGTCTTCTCGGAATGACCTTAAATGAGAATAGGGTATGAATTCTATCACGTGTACTCATTATCTTTCTTGTATATCTATTCCTACCCCCTTGCTGGTTTCGATACCTCGGAATCATCAAAACCAAGTACGTACATATAGTTGAGATCGTGTTCGAAGAATTGATAAGCTTAATTCTATTTCGTGAGAATCAACTAAGTCTTAAATTGCAAATAAGTCCCTAGAGTTTGAAACAAATGACATCTAAAGCCCTTGTAGTTAATATAAATTAACTCCCCTTAAAAATGTTATCCGTCATTATCCAAAACTTTATCCGTTTATTCCGTGACTTATTTTGAAAGACCATTTTAAAAGATTATTTGATGACACATTCTCCCCCTTAAATAATGACCCGTTTTCTATTTAAAGAGTTGTTGTCATTGTTTGAGTGGTCGAATTGTCTTTGAAAATCTTTTTGTGATTACTGAAAACACTGATTCATTGTGAAGACAACTTTTTACCAATAAAAATAAGATTTCTCTTATTTTGACAAAGAAATGCACTGACACGTACATTAATTTGTATATAGGAAGCACGGGTTGTGTTGCAAAGTAAACACAAGCCTTTGCATGGTCATAAAGTAGACCATGCCCGAGAATAAATTCCCGTTGAGAGGTCAAGTTTTCTTTTTGAAATACTTGCCTTTAAGATGATGACCGGGTTGCTATCTGAAATAATAGCAAGCCATTTTTGGCATGTTTTGAAAGCTTTTGAACTTCTGCTCGAACTTCATTTACAGCCTCGTATCATTATTAAATGACATTTCTAAGGCCGTAAATGTTATCGATTTTCAGAAGACATGCCAGAGATACATATTTTTATATTTTTCGGATTTTTTTAATTTTTAATTTTGTTTTTGAAAAATTTATATCAAAAGAAAAATATTTTGTGTTTTTAAGTTTTATTATGTACATATGTTACAGGATATGAGTTACCACCATCACTCATCCGTTTCCTCTACCAGACGTTTTAACGTTTCCGGAGACATGCTTCTCATACCGAGCTTTTCGATCAAGAAGTTAAATCTATCTCGTGGCAAGGGTTTAGTGAATATGTCAACCAGTTGGTATTCAATCCAGATAAAGTATAGCTCCACGATTCCATTCTCTATTTGCTCCTTTATGAAGTGGTAGCGAACATCAATGTGCTTTGCTCGTGAGTGTTGAACATTGTTGCAGCATAAAGCAATTGCACTCTTGTTGTTGCAGTACAAAGGAACCTTATCGAATTGAAAGCCATAATCTGTTAGCTGGGAACATATCCATAAGATTTGAGCACAACACCCAGATAAGGCAATATATTTAGCCTTTGTACTCAATATGGCAATGCACTTTTGCTTTTTGGACGACTAGCTAACAAGTTTGTCACCTAAGAACTGAGCGCATCCTGATGTACTACGTCTAGTGTCCTGACACCCCGCGTGGTCTGCATCTGCATATGCTGTTAGAGTCATACCAGTATCCTTCGAGTACTAGAGACCCATGTTAATGGTTCCCTTAAGGTATCAAAAGATCCGTTTCACCGCTTGTAAATGCTTTTCGGTAGGCTTTGCTTGATACCGAGCACATAAGCAGACTGCATGGATAAGGTCAGGTCTATTGGATGTAAGATACATAAGGGATCCAATCATGCCACGGTAAAGTGTAGTATCAACTTGTTTCCCCTGTAGATCTTCATCCAGTTTACTTTTTTCTAACAAGGGTGTTTCAACAGAATCAGTAGTAAGCAAACCATATTTTTTAACAATTTCAGAAGCATATTTAAATTTGTTTATAAAGATGCCTCTAGGACTTTAAGAAATTTGTAATCCAAAAAAGAATGACATCTGCCCCATCATTGACATCTTGAACTTAGTGGTC
>BQNB010047954.1:3133-39993 GCA_026074375.1 Tanacetum coccineum
CAGGATCCATGTGCTTAGTCAGCTCATCGAATTGCACGTGAATAGTTTCCATGATTTGTCGGGTTCTTTTGTTATAGATTCTATAACCTTTCTTATTGGGAGCATAACTAACAAAAATCCCAATATCATCTGTTGCTTTTAATTTTCTAAGATCTTCGCTGTCATTTATAGGGTAACAAAGAGCACCAAAAACTCAGAGAAATTTAAGATCAGGTTTCTTATCATGTACAAGCTCATATGGGGTTTTGTTATGCCGAGTATGAATTAGGGATCTATTTTAGGTGTAACAAGCAGTAGCAACAGCTTCTGCCCATAGAAACATCAGAGCTTTAAAGAATATTAGCATTGTCCGAGCAGCTTCTACAAGAGTACAATTCTGTCTTTCGACAATGTCGTTCTGCCGAGGAGTTCTTGGAACAAATTTTTGGTGAAAGATGCTGACACTTTCATAAAATTCAGTCAGAACTTGGTTAACAAATTCTGTTCCATTATCGGTTTGGATGTATCTGTCATTTTTATTGAGACCAACTTGAATTTGATTTAGAAATTTAATAACAAACTCTAGAGTTTCATCTTTTGATCTCAAAAACTTAACCCATGTAAATCTTGAATAATCATCAACGATGACCAAAATGTATTTCTTCCCATTAATATTATGCACTCTTATTGGTCCACACAAATCCATATGAAGGGTATGTAAGACTTCAATAATGGTGTTTTTAGATTTGGGTTTATGGGTATACTTCTTGCTCTTTCCTAGTTGACAGGCAAAACAAAGATGGTATTTCTCAAACTTCAACCTTGGTTAGCCTCTTACCAGATCTTTTCTTGCAAGATCATTGATGGTACCGAAGTTCAAATGATTTAGCCAAGATGCCACAACCATGATTTGTTCTTGGAGGCTTTTAACAATAAGCAGATTAGAGAGGACTTCGTCATGTCTTCAACAGAGATAGTGTATAGATTTGAGCCATGAGAACCTTTAAGTAAATCCACACCATCTACATCTCTAACATAACACGAATGTTTTCTGAATGCAACTTCAAGATCCGAATCATAAAATTGTCCTACAGAAAAGAGATTGTGTCCAAGTCCTTCTACATAATATACCCTGGAGATCATACTGTCACCAATTACGTAGTCTCCATAACCCATAATAGCACCAAAATGATCATTCCCGAATCTAACTGTCCCGATGAACTTTTTCACAAAATTCCTGAGCCTTGAGCTATTCCCCGTCATATTTTTTAAGCAGCCTGAGTCCAAATACCAAAAGATGATCTGTACGACCTGCATTTGAAAACAGACGAGGATGGAGAGTTTGGTATGTTGAATCCCCAATTTTTGTTAGGGTTTTGTTGGTTAGCAAAAATAGTGGTATATTTCACAGAAGCATCAATTGTCTGTGTCTCAGCTGTAGTGGGAATGCCACTAGAAATTGCCTTTTCCTTTTTGTTTCTATGTTTATACCTAGTTAATGGTTTCTCAGAAGTGTTACTAAATCTCTCAGTGATCACAATTTCACTAGTACTAACGTGTTCAGGTTGCTGTAAAGGCACTACTTTGGATTTAGTAAACCTAGTTAAAGGGCATTGTTATCCTAAATTGAATTTCTTTCCATTGGGCTTTCACTAATAACCAACATTAGCAAACAGTTTTCCTGTTGCTTTCCAAACTTGCTTAACTTTGCTCATAATAATTTTAACAGGGGGGCTTGTACAGACTCTAAATATTTCACAACACACTTAACATGATTAGTAGAAATTAAGCATTTGTTACATGTATTGCACACATATTTAGAATTTGAATTAATTATTTGAGGTATCACATGGTTCCTTAAAAGTAACTTGCTTTTTCCTATTCAAATGGGTAGTAGAAACCTTTTTATCTCTTTTACTGAATTCTTTCGGACAAGTGCCAATCACATATTCTAACAATTCTTGAGATCTCTTAGTGTAAAAGCAGGCATTTTTAAGTGTATTATCTAATGGTTTTTCAATTCTAGCCTCTTCTACTATCTCACGAAGAGTTTCTACACTTTCCTTAAGATGTTTGAGATAATCTAGATGAACTTCCCTATTATTCCTATTGCGAGGGGGGATTGGTTCAACATCGATTGCATACATACCATGTTGGGATTTAATAACTAGTAAACCACTTTTACTACGAGTATGCAGTGGATGGATCTAGTTTGACATTAAAGATTAACACACGTATAAAGATAGAAACACTAACCTTTTGTTAAATGACTAAAAGTAATCAACGAGAATATTTACTTGGAAACTTAGTGACTAAGTTGTCACCTCTACGGTTGCTCACACAAACACGTCCAACGAACACGTCAAGATGCTAGTCTTTGCTTCACGTCTCACAAACACCTTGTATTACACCTTTCTTAGATCAAATCTCACAAACAAAACCCTTGTTATTAGAACCGAAATTCTCTAAACCCTAATAAGGGTTTTATCAATTTCGGTTGAACCGAAATCCAAGAAAACCAAAACCTTTTTGAGGTTTTAAATCGTTGTTGCTTAGGAGAACTAGTAAACCAAATTCCTTGAAGATCTTAACCTGAATTCGATCCTTGTGGGATAACAAATCGCACTTAGAAACCCTTTAGGGTTTTTGCCAAAATCAAATGAAGGAAAAAAGGAAAAACCAAAATCCCTTTGGTAGGGTTTTTCGATCGAAGGTTTTTGGGAGAGAGGAGAACCGAAAATCTATATTGGGTTTTTTAGAGGATGTGAATGAATGAATAATGAGCTAGGGTGAGGGTGTTTATATAGGCACCCAAATCCTAGTACTTGGTGAACAAGGAAACATAATTCATTCCTTATTCTAATTCCTCCACCTCCTTAATTTTAAATTGACACAAACACCCCCTTTAGAAAACCATAGGGGCCAGCTACAACCAAGCACCCTTTTGGGTTAGGGGTTTGTCAATTTATGTCCCTTTGGTTTACATATTTAAATAACCGTTAAGTTAGTTATAAACCATAACAACTATTTAAATATATTCGTGAAGTATATTTAAGAATAAACATATTCTAAGTGTTTAACATGTGTGCCCCCAATAGGCTCACGTATCTCTAGTCGTATAACACACGGATCCAACTACCACATTCCAACAGCTTCCATTTAGGAGTTAAAGTAGCGGACTGCGTTTATACTAACAATGGAAACGTATAGCAACACTCCATTTGTTATTTAAACTAGAAATACCTGAGATGAAGTTCCAAGATCATTCTCAGTATAATGGTTATGTATTACTTACCATTATCATCCTTTTGTTTAGATACCGTTAAACCATGTATATGGATCCTAGCTCATTCCATATAGTTTAACAATTTAGTTTCTCATTATTAAAGTTAATTCAGATATACCAAATGTAATCAAGAATCATCGTGAATTACCCTTTGGGTACGGCCATACAATTATCTGATTAATTCTAGAGAGGGCCTATGGTATCATACTGCACATATCAAGTGGAGGAACAAATTCTTTGTTAACTACAAGTGTTGTGGATGCTGCTTCACATCACTTCCAAGAATAGCCTTTATAACTACCTTATTTAGGATAACGTTTGACTTATACTTAAAAAGTGATATCCACATATGCAGAACTTTCTTGTATCTTAAGTCTAAGGATGACTTATTAAACCATTTTTGACATCTTACTCATGACAAGGATCCAAAAGTAAATGTACGAAAGTTGGGGTGTCCAATATGCAACCCTTGTGAATAACATATGAGTTTGGTGGGAACCATCCATATATTTAGAGAATATAACCAACACTCCCATTTGTCTTATGTAACAATATTCCCATATTGTTAACCGATAATGGACATATTTAGAATGATAGAATCATTCAAGGATTAAACATGCAAATATATGATAACAATTATTACATATGTGAATAACAAATACCACGTATCTTCATTCATCAGAAAGTAAAAATTGCCTTACGATCCCAATTATCCAAATACTGAAAAACAGATATGCATAAAACTAATTAGCAAGTTGATGTCCAATGTTTCCAACATTCTCAACTCTTTCTTTACAAGACAGCTAAATAGCCATCTTTGTAAACTTTCGAATACTTGTTTCAAATTCACAAATTATGAAAGATTTGAATAGTATGATGAGTGTCATGTGTCTATTTGCATACTATTGCAAGTATCATAGTATGGATGAAATCCTACTTTAACTAGGATTGATTATTCTCTAGCATCATGTGTACTCAAACAACACTATGCCGTATATAATTCGTAAACATTTGTTTTAACAGCCATCTAAATCACTCTTAATTAGATATTGTTGTTGTTAGTCTTCTAAGTACTCTCAATTAGATACTCTTGTGCAAAAGTAACAACCAGTCTCATACACAATATAATATATACATGATGAATCCTTAGTTAAAAACACAAGGTTTCCATTTATGTAACAAATTATCTCAAGTGAAATATACCATTTAATACTTGCTTCAATGGTATTGCATTGTGTTAGACTTAATTACCGCATATGTTTATTTTAATAAACATTTATTCCAAGGTCGTTTGTTTTATTCCCTAAATTCCCAAGTGAAATTTCATTCCAACCTCAAGGATTAACATCTATCTTAGATGGAATGATACCTTAAATATGTTATACAACATATGAATTTTAAGGAAAAACATAGTGCTCCCACTTGATGTCAGGTGAACTCAGGAGTTATTTAATTTAATCAAAAATTATATTGTAATTAAACTTAAGATCTCAGCTCCTAGATGCATGATCCAATCCACACTTGGATTCTTTTATCTTGTATACTTTATAAAGATTATTTTGAACTCATAACCCTTTTCGATTACACACCGTCCTCGCAAAAGTAAACATAAAGGAAAGAGTTATAAAATTTAATTGCCATATTCCAAATATAGACTCATAACCATTTTGATTACACATCGTCCTTGCAAAAGTAATTATTAAGTAAAGAGATATGATCCTCAATTCGACATATTTTAGATTCAAGAAAACCTATATGATAATTAGTTATCTTTATATAATTAATACGTGTAGAAAAGAAAGATTTAATCATAGTCAATTGCTTGAGTAAGATTAAAACCTCTTATCATCAGTCAGGCATTAATTGGTATACAATTTAGTCCTTATGAGTCTTTCTTCAAAAGAAACTCATTCTAACCTCACAGTATAACTGTTTAGTGAAAGATCAATTAAGCTCAAAATATTGATTGTTCTTTTAATGACTGCATCTTTTCATTCATAATTCTAAGACATTTATCAAATTCAAAACATGATAATTCATCTTATTAGTTAGCAGGTTTATTATGACCCTTTAACTCATATTCCTCACCATTGATATTAAAATATCACTCCATTGATGAGGTATCCTTGCGAATTTATGAATGAGAGTTACATTATACTTTGGTTCGACATTTTCATGTTTAACCTTAGTATGAAATCAGCAAGTGAATTCAGAAGGTTATGTATTTTGTTCTTGAATGTCTCCAAGATTTTAGATACTCCCACTTACTTTTGTAAGTAGAGATAATTCTCTAAATACTAAGTATTTAAGCAACAATAAATTGTTCTTCAATGGGACAACAAAATGCATTTTTCAATTCTCATCTCTCTTGCTTGTTAATAATATGCTTCATAAGGTATTAACAAATTTTAGAACTTTAATCAAGACATAATGATATTCATCACAATCCATAAATAGATAATGTCCTAAATACCTTCTAGGTTGGAACTATATTGAGTGTATCTATGACACACCTTACCTTGATCGATTTTGGAGGTAGAGCAATTAAAGTTATCAGAATTCAATCAATATGAATATAGTTTGTTTCAACGCATTAGACATACCATAATAAAGTGGTATTCTATGAGTATTGGAATTGTGAGACTCCATCAGAATTCCCTAGATAACTTAATTCTCTTTTGATCAAATACTTACCAATTGGGTCGAGCAAAATGAATACAAAATATTTTAAAATCAAATGCATGCTATAACGTATATACCTTTGAATAGTACAATAACTCTATGTTCATGTGTTTCAGGAAAACAAAACATGTCAAGTATACGTTACAAGTCTTTGAATAATTCAAGGACCTTATTGTTTATGTGTTAACAAGAAGACATAACAATTTTACTACTTACTTTATGTTATGAGTCATTGATAAATTCAAGGACTTTATAATTATGTCTTAACAAGCAAACATAATTATACTAACTAAAGTAATTATGAACACAAAGTCTTGAGTTCAATAGTAATTTCAAGTTAATTTTATACTTCATAATTATGATTATATAATTAATCATAATTATATTGACTAAAACATATAGTCAAAGAGTTGAAGCAGCTATATATTATATCTTGACATTTTAATGTAATAGGGCAACAAACATCATGTGTGTTTAAGTCCTAGTAGATTTATTAGCTTTCTTACCTTGCGGTCAAGATAAACCAATAATCATATTGTTATATGTTGTTCCTTGCACACATTTAAGATTTCTCCCACTTGTGTATGACACAACATTATCTAATGCAGATAAACAATACGACAAGCACTCAATTGTACGAACAATATGATTGTGTCATTGATATTTCAAGTAGATTTTGAACCATAATTTTTAATAAGGAATTGTGGATTATTATTCTATAGATAACGTTTCAGAAAGCAACATCGGAAAGGCAACGTATTATCTATAAAATAAAATGCAATTTTCCTTAAACTATGGTTGTTCAAATTCGGAAAGTAATGAATTATTTCAAAGCAAGCTAGAAATAATATGGATAACTGAATTTGACAACCTCACATGAATGTCTTTTCAGTAGTAAAACGTAAAGCTCCCACTGGATTTGTCAAATAAAACCATACAACACAACTATAAACAAATACACATAAAAACAGTAATAACAACTGAACAAAAAAACAACGTATAATACAAACTTAAACATTAATCAAGACTCGATTGCAAGAACAATAAATGACAATAAAAAGGAACTTTAAAGACGATAAATACACTAAACACCCAACTATAACTACAGAATATCTACAAACGAATCAAACAAGACATAGAACAAAAGATTTTCAAGCAAAAAAAAAAGTATGAACAAAATACGCATGAACCTAATTCATCATAGTTTTGCTTCTAAATTGTAAACACATAAATACAACATAAACAAATAACAAAAAATAAAAAGCCATAAAATTACGATTTACAAAAGTGTAAATACATTTACCACAAATCACTAAATAACCTACAATAATATAAATTAAAAAAAAAAATTAAACTTAAAAAAAAATATCATTTTACACAAATAAAAACATATAACAAAACTACAAAAAACCAAAATACTCAACCACAGAATCAACTATAAAATTTTAAACAACAACTCTTCTACCTTCCTATCCCATCTATTGTAAGTGTTACATCACTAGTAGAAAGCAAATAGCAATTTATTTACTTTCTAACTCACTTAGAATGCCTACAAGTAGCAATGTACTTAGGTATTGAATTGAGTATATGAAGTTCTACTTATGTAGATGAGGGACTAGCCATCCATGCTTTCATTAACTTGAATTTTTAGCATGCAATTCCTCCTTAATCGGTCTGCCTAGCCACAAGGGTGTTTAGCACTATAAGGAATTGACTTGAGTCCAAGAAAATTTACCTAGAAGACCAGCTAGCAATTTCCTTTACTCGTTTGCGGTTTAAACTCATACAGCGTGACAAGTGCTAGATGTCATTATTTGGTAGCTATAGACACAATGTTCTCTAGTTATACAAATATTTCATCTTTTAAAGATTTCAAAACCGAAAAAGGGTAATGAAATATTGAAAGTGAGTATAAATATAATTGGAAAAAATTCCATTATAACCCTATCTTATTCTTGTCAATCAATAAGAAGAGATAGGAGTAAGTCTCACTTTTTTACCAGAAAAGAGAATATGTTTGTCTTTTTGAGAAAACAAACTCTCGTTTACGAATTATGTTGCAATAACACAATTAATCATAACATAGAAAGTTAAATTTAGTATTTTTGATAATTAAATTCTTAGAAGAAATAACTACCCAATTATTTACTAATAAGACTAAGATCCAACTTGACCTCCCACTTATTACCAGAGGTCTGACGAACGTGTAAACAAGTAGGGCAAGAGGTAAACGCTGAGCGTTAATTGCATATAGATGCAACTCTTAGTTTTATGAAACACATGACCTTAGTAACTCATATAGTAATATCATGTACATGTTTTGTTTCATCTTATGCCCCGGGTCCAAGGTTTAACCAAGCATACTCGATTTAAGTCCACAAAAAAAAACATGCAAAAATTAACATAGATCTGACCTATAGAAATTTTTTGCCATGGGTTGGAAAGGCCCTAAGGTCTGACCAAAGAGGTCAAACCAACTGCACGTGTTCTTACTTTGGTTGGCATTAGACTTAAAATTACACATAGGGGTATACACATAAATGTGACAAAATCGTGTACAAGAAGCATGCAAAACAACTTGTAGCACAAAGTTAAGAAAACATTTTGTTAACCTTTTTGGTATAGACATCATTTTGTCAAGTGTTCTCGGTAGCTCCATTTTGGACGCACAAAGAAGCGGAGAAACAGGTCAGCGAGAAGCATATTAAAAACCTGACTTCTTTTGGGGAACCTTACTATCCACCCGCCTTAAACTTCCTCTTGGAGTTTGTCCAACAATGGGGTGAGTTCGTACCTCCAATTTACTAATATTGCGATTTAGTTACGAAACCCTTTGTTAACATTAGTTTTATAGTTGCCAATATGGTGGGATTACAAATTGATCAAACCCTATATTGTACTCCTACATGCGTCCGAAGACACAAGTAATTCAATAATTCCCTCATATGCCGAAGCATGTAGTGGGGCGGGATAAGATTAAAGATCAATTCAATCACATATTGCGCATATAAAACTAAAGTTTCACAAAAAATCAAATTTCATAGTTTAATATCCGTATTAATTTGTCCAAAAACCCCGATCTCGCAAATAACACATAGCTGGTCACAAGGAGTATGCTTACGTGTGTAATACTAGACATGTTAAATCCAAATTTCTCTATAAGTATAGGTCGGTTTTTAAGAGTTTCATAAAGTCTATTTTGCAAATATTGACTAGACACATGGCATATCACATATAAGCAATTAAAACAGACAGAAAATTGGGAGAAAAATTTAAGACATAACTATTGTTAGAAAGCAGTAAATCATATATGCCATCGAGTTTCTCAAAAGAGTTTTCCCCCAATTAGGAAACCAAAAGACTCCCCACTAGGTTTTTCTACTAATAACCTTAGATCCGCCACAACTATCATATAACTAGATTGGCCGTATCTTAGGTCGAGATAAAACAAGAAAAGATCATCATGGCATCTTAATTATATTTAAATTTTTGATCTAATCTTCTTGTTTATCAATTTACATTTGTGTTGAATTAGGTTGTTTTTTCAATTATTTATGGAAAGTATTGCATATAGTTTCCATAAATTTTTTTTCTAATAAAACAATAAATAAAACAATATATCAAGATTTCATGCAGCCCTAGCGTGTTTAAATCGTATGTAATATATAAATACTAAACGAGATGGCTCATGATACCACTGTTGGAATTTAACAATCTAGTTAACCATTAACTCTTACGAGTACGCAGCGGATTAGAAACTAGTTTAGCATAAATAATCAACATACATATAAACACATTAAGAAATATAGAATACTAACCCTCGTAGTCAACTGCAAATAAACAAAACCGAGATCTAGAAACTAGTGACTAAATTGTCACCTCTACGAGTGCTCACACAAACACGTTCAACAAGCATGCCCGGATGCTAGTCCTACTTCACACGTATCCCAATACAACAAAACCTTTGTATAAGCAAAGTCTCCCCCTGAAATAAAAGCCCTAATACAACTCTTTATCACGAAACGAAAATCCAGGAAAGAATGACTAGGGGGTTGTTAGCGCGAATTCGGTTGTCATCGAATTAGGGTAAGGTGAACCGAATTTCACCAAACCAACCATAAACACGTTTCTCTTCGTTGTCACGCCTGAGAACTTAATAAACCAATGTAATGAAGCTGCTGTAGGGGCTATGGGATCGTATCACAAGCTGGAGTACCCTTTAAGGGTTACCGAAATTCAAAAAGCCTCAAATGTGAGAACCGAAAATTAATAAAACCCTAATTAGGGATTTGTTGATCGGCTGTTATGAGGGAAGAGAGGAGCAGCAACGATTTGGGGAGAGTTAAGGTTGTAGTGTCGTCCCATAATCTGTGATGAAGGTGTATTTATATACTCCTAATCCCTAATCATGATTTAATAAGGAAACTAGGATTTTAACCTTATCACAACTCTCATTATCCTTATCGTCCAAGAAAACGAACCTAGACATCCCTCATGAACCTTATGGCCGGCTGACTTTGCTAGGCACCCATAGGGTTCATGTCTAGTCGTTTTTAGTCATTTGGTTTACAATAGAAACATACGTGAAGTATTAAACGCACTTTAAGTGTTTAACGTGTGTGTCCCCAATAGGCTCACACATTTCTAGTCGTATAAGTGCGTATCTAACTACCATAATCTAACAAAGGTCAAATATGTAATTCAACACCAAAATCTATATACTAAAGGAAAAAGCAAAAGCTTTATCGAAGTGTTCGGAACTTCGGGATGTCTAAACGTTGAAGTGACCTTGTTAAAAAATCGAAGGTGATTGTGAGGGTCTTGTCTACCCGTAAACTTATTACTTTGAACAAGATTGATTAAAGGTTGTTTAAGCTCGAAATTGTTGGCATTAATCGGTGGAACAACAATAGCATCTTCATACCCCTCGATGGGTGCTTGTAACATTTGGGTCATGGTACGATTGTCGGCCATTGCAACAATGTTTTGATCGACAATTGGTTCTTCTAAATCAAAATTTTCAACAACAACCGGAAGAGTTTGTTGTTGTCGACGTCTTCGAGATTGCGAACGAGTGCGCATAAAAAGAAAAACTAAAAATCAAAAAGCAAAACTTTACACTAATTTTTTTTATATATATATTTTTTTACAATGAATTTTAACGGTTACACGGAAGAAACTTAAACCAAATAATCAACTACTTCACGGTAGCTCTTGAAAATTGTTTTTCAAAGTGAGCCGTACTTCGTAGAGACACAAATGGTAAGTGTTAAATCTTTAGTTCGATTTGGGAACCACCAAGTTCACCGAAAATTGAAATGATAATACCTCCGTTGAGAATATTATATTTTGGTATTTTTACCAATTGGTGACTTTTATTTCTTAATTAAAAAGAAAGATTTTTTTATATTTTTGATTTTTTTTTATCTTTTACTTATACTAAAAAGAAAAGGAAAATATTTTTTTTACTTTTTATATTTTTTATGATTTTTTGGATTTTTTTTTTGAATTATAAAAAATGAAACTTTCGAGGGTGAAAGGTTCTTCAAACCAAATCAATAACAACACAAAACGTAGGAATCTTAAACACTAGTCCCCGGCAACGGCGCCAAAAACTTGGTGTAGAAGTTTTATATACCTAAAATATATAAAAAATATTATACTTCAAAGAGCAATTAAGAAAATTCCCTAAGGAAAATTCACTCTCAAAAATATATAATATAATATATAATACGTATATTAAACCAGGCAAATATGATCACCCGGGTCGTTTCCCCAACGACTAGTGAAATTGAAACCTCGTTCAAGCTTGGATTATGATTTGAATAAGAAAATAGATGATTTGATGATCTATTGGTTATCTTGGTTTAATTTGGTTCAGCTTCAATCAAGTTCAAAACAAGTGCTGGAAGGAGTGTTTTACACTTCCTGGTGGAGTATCTGGTCATATAGAAACCATCTCCTCTTCTCTGATTCAAATCTTCGAAAAGATGGTATTTTTGAAGACATAGTTAGGCGTTCTTTTTCTTGGTATATTGCTAGGGGTAAAAACTCTATTAGTTGGGATAGTTGGATTCAACACCCTTTTTTAATTTCTTTGTAATTCTAGCTCCTTGCTAGTTTTCTTTTAATAAAGTTGCCGTTCAAAAAAAAAAAAAAGTAACAAGTAAATTTGAACAATTAAAAGCAAATAAACTTTTAAAATGATTAACTGGTAACAAATATAACGCGACAAATAAGCAAGTAAACTAAATTAAATTCCTAAAAATGTAAACTAAATTTTTAAACCTAAATTAGGATAAAAGAAAATTTTAAGAAAAAAAAAGAAAAATATTTTTTTGGATTTTAGATTTAAAGATATGAATTTTCTAAGATTTAAACTAATTAAAAACTTTGAAAGAAATAAAACTATTAAAAATAAGAATCCTAAAATTTTTATAAGAATTATACTAAATAAAGAAAATATGCAGAAATTTTAGAAAAATAAAAGCCCTAATTTTTAATTTTTTAATAAACTTTAATTGAACTAATTAAAAACTAAACCTAATTACTAATAAACTTAAAATACTTAACTAAGGACTAATGGTGCAAAGACCTAAAGGACTAACGGGGAAACTAACTAACTAAAAAACAATTGAAATTGAAAAGTTACAAAACCTACCCTGAAAG
Source organism: Tanacetum coccineum (assembly GCA_026074375.1). NCBI lineage: Eukaryota > Viridiplantae > Streptophyta > Magnoliopsida > Asterales > Asteraceae > Tanacetum > Tanacetum coccineum. Next base: position 15,750 of record BQNB010047954.1, read on the forward strand.
TCTAGCCCGATTTTAAAATAAGTCCATTAAGATGAACTAAAAAGTGCTTTTTAGGAAAAACTTAAAAGAGCAAAGTTGAAAAATAAGCGAGCAAGAACAACTTTAATAAAAGATATATGAGCTTAAAACCACTAATAAGCTCTATAAGAGTTTATCAATAAGCTGACCTCAGAGAGGAGGTGTTTGCCTTTGATTTTACTAAAAAGCTTGTAAAAGGCTCAAAATAATCTCAAATTAAAAAAGGAAAGATGTTCTAGACAACTTATGAGTTGCTTAAACTAGATGAGAAAAGAAAATAGAGATTAGAGTACTAGATTATAGCTGAAAATAAAGGACAAGGTAGCAAACGCAGAAAACAAAGAAATAAGCACCAAAAACCAATTAAGCTCAAAAGCTCAAAAAGCAAAACTAGACTAAGAGCTTCTGAGGACTTATGGTTCTATAAATAAACTATCTATTTAAGCTATCAAAACAAATACCTTAAGCTAAAATTAACAATTTAAGAAACTACTAAATTACCTACTGTTTTTGTAAAACCTAAAAATCTCCATAAGAGTAAAATGACCAAAATGCCCCTAATGAAAGAAAAATGCATAAAAGCTTAAATAAATTCATGTTAATGCTATAAATTATGAAAATGCAACAAGTAACAATTATGAAATTTATGTAAAAATAAAATACTTTATGTTATACAAGAAAAATAAATACTTATGTATATATAGTATTTTGGCCGATTTATATTATTAGTTATTTATGCATTATAATTAAAAATTAAGTAAATAAGATAAAGATAATAACAAAGTAAATTTGGTAAACCATAAAATCTGATTTCTATTTTTTAAAACATCAAAAATTTCGGCCACTTATTAGAATATAGGTCTCCTATATTTATCTTATCAATTTTATTTTGAAAAACCCTAAAAACACTAAATCGGCACAAAGAAAAATCAAAAGGGAGGCATCCAAAATTTTCTCCAGCAAGGGACGATTTTTCTAGGGTTCTTGGAGATCAAGGGAAGCTAGGAAAATTGCTGGTTCATTGGGTTAAGGTGTGGTTTGATTTATGGTACTCAATTGACTCGAAAATCCTTCATAAATTCATAAAATCATCAACAATTGTCAAAGGTATTTTTATAACTCAAGTTTCATCATGTTAATTCAGTATGTTCATGAGAAAAATTATTATGCATGATCTAGGGGTCGATTTAGGTTAATCATGTTCTAAACCCTAATTTTTAGCAAGAAATGAAATCGGCATTTAAATAATTGTTACCAACGATTTTATATTTTTCTCAGCTTGTATATATCATGTATAAGTCAGATAAAATGCTAAATAATTTTTAGAGGAACTCGAAATAATTATTTGGGATTTTTAATTCTTGCCGATTTTGAATTATGAAAGAAATGAAGAAATAAATTGGAAAACGAATTAGGGTTAGGGTTTTTATATTAATTATATATAATATATATATAATTCGAATTGTATTTAAAACTAAGGGACTAAAAGTGTAAATTATGAAAAGTACAAGGTATGATCAGTAATTAAAGTATTAAGTATGAAAATACCATATTTGATTTTGTAATTTCTGAACTTAAGGGCTGATTGGCATAGTTAATAAAATGTATAGTTCTGAGAACTAAGTGGAGAGGGTATAAATGTCATTTGATAAGTTTAGGGTTAAACATGATTAATATATATAATATAGATATATATCCGAATTGTAATTCAAACTGAGTGACTAAAAGTGTAAATTATGAAAAGTACAAGGTAATGATCATATTAAATGAAAATACCATATCATTTTGATATTATAGGGCTTGTTTTGCATATACAGGGCTCATTAAAGATCGTGTTAATTAAATTAATAACTAAAAGGTCTAATTACGTAAATTATGTAAGATCGGATTTTGAGATTGTAATACAGAAATTGGAAACCTGCACAGATTTATGGAAACTTACTAATTATAAGAAACCCTGTCTATTTGATAGAAACCTGCTATTTATGAATACTTACTATATATAGAACCTGCTATTTTTAGAAAGTCTATTTTTGGGAAGTTTAATTATGGAAACTTATTAAATCAGGAAGTTATCAATTATGGAAAGTTAATTAAGGAAAGTCTATTTTTGGAAACTTACTATAATTAGAAGCTGCTATTTTGGGAAAGACCAAATATAACAAGAATACTAAATCATAGAAACATACAATCATTGGAATATGTTAATCATGAAACGTAACTAATTCCAAGAATCATGCTAATTATATGAAAGTAACTAAAAATAGAAAGTTTATGTTTTTTTACTAAAAAATAGCTAAATTACTAAAATGGAAAGAAACCTCTATCATGAACAAGTTAAAACTTATACAAGTGAAGTGTGTTTCTGGGGGGTAGGGGGGGATGGAAAAATGGAAAGTAACCTTAATCATGAACAAGTAACTTATATATGTCCTTTAACATGTAGATCGCATTAAGCAGGAGTAGCTTCCATCTTCTTATCCATCTCTTTCCGTTACTGCTGGACATAAGGTACGGATATTCCGTCCTTTCAGTAAGGACATTCTTTCTTTTCATGATTCATCCCCAGAACTGCTATGCTTCCCCATTTTTATGTCTTTTGCCATGATCCTTTACATGTTTGATTTCATGACTTATCCTATTGCCCGAGCTATATATACGCATGACCATGATTTACATGACTTACCACCTAGTCATGGAGGTACCATGACCGTGACACATCAGGCACCTGTGTCACGACTCTTTCGCGTTGAGAGTGATTTCATGCGACATCCCTTTCATGTTACCAGATTATATTTCATGTTTGGCCATTATTATTCAGGGGCGTATGGGTGCATCCTAGTTTACATGTTTACACATTCATGGTGATTGGTTGGTGTGTGCTCTACATCCCATCACATTGGAGCTGATCCCTCCACCCATATTATTATAAGAGGTCACCCCTCTATTACATGTTGAGGTAGCCCCTCTATTATATGCGTGTATTCACGATATTATTGTTATGACATGTATGATTATATGAACTCGTGGGCATTCCTTATTATTTATGTTTATACTATCCATGATATCTCATGACATCTTTGACTTCACGTTACCAAGTTTTACATGTTTATTTCCTATTTCCTTCATGACGTATTCTCCAGGTTTCCTCATGACACTCATGATCTTTCCGCTGCTTTATATTTATTATCCAGGATTCATACTTATTACTGAGCGTTATGCTCAGCCGTATTTCTTTCTCTTTCTTATACGGCAGGTATCTAGAGGGAGATTGGGCATGAGAGAGTGTGTGCTTAGGAAGTGACCTGTTTAGCTTCCTTTCTTTATATCGCAGACATTTTGATGTGCTATACTATCTTGGACACATGTTTCGCGTCTTTAGACTTCTTTTACGTTATTCATGTTGATCTCATAATTGGGAGCCGATGTTTGATTCCGGCTTTCCACCTTGTCCTATGTTATCATTTATGACTTTATGCCTTTATTATGCTTTGATATGACACCATGATTATGACGTTTCGGCCTCCTTTCCGGAGTGGGTCGTTACAATTATGGTATCAGAGCTCAGGCTTTCGACCTGTAGGCTCTAAAACTTGACCTGTGAGGATTGGGTAGACATTAGGTTCCTTCAGAATCGACGTTTATTTCTATCGCGTTTTGACCTTTTAACCGTTTAATCATTAAACCTTTTTGCAATTGTCAGATGGTGAACACTCGTACCGATGCTGAACTCGCTGCGGCCGTTCAGGCAGCCGTGGATGCCATGCTCCCACAGATTCGCGAGCAGGTTCGCGAAGAGTACCGCACTGGTGCTGTACCTTCGGGTAGTAATCCTCCACCAGTCACTATTCATACTTGGCTCGAGCGCTTCAATAAGCAGAAACCCCGTTCGTTCGAGAAGGCAGTAGCCCCTGTTGATGCTGAGAATTGGATCTCCCATATTGAGAAGATCTTCGACGTGATGGATTGTAATGATGTCTTTAAGACCAGATTGGCTGTGTATAAGTTTGAGGGTGACGCGTTAGCTTGGTGGAAGGCCTATAAACACAGCAAAGCGAGGAGATGGTGGGTCCTTTACCTGACTGGCAGCTTTCAAAGAGCTGTTCTTTCTTCAGTTTTTCCCTCGAGCCGAACAAGAGCGCTTGAAGAGAGAGTACCATTCCATCCGCCAAAGGATGAGTGGAAATAGTACTAAGTACATGCAGCGTTTCCTCCGCCTAGCTGGTTTTCTTAGACAGGCTGTTGGTACTGCAGAAGAGCAGGCGAAGAACTTTCGTTGGGGTCTTCATAAGTCAATCCTCGACCATGTCATGTGTATACAGTTTTCGGATGTGCTTCAGTTGCGGAAGTTCTACGGTCAACTTAGATAAATCCTTCATGACTGGGAAGCATTTATGATAGGTCCCGAAGTTCAGTGAAACAGAGGTAAACTTTCAGTAATCGATTCTTTGAGACGCCTTATGTCCATGTTTTATCATCTTATCTTTATATCATGTGCCCTCCAATTTTCTTCTCAGGCACAGAGTGGGGACCGTTATCACCCATTATCAGGACAGAGGGTAGTCACAGGAGTCACGTGTCTAGAGTGATGATCGACAGAAAAAAAAGACCGCTCCATGGGGTCTGACAGCAGGGCGGTGGTGGTAACTACAAGTTAACAACATTACAACATACTCTCTCGTGACAAACAACATGTACAAATCTTAATCGTATCGTATTTGCTGGTTTTAGGATATGTATCTAACATCCACGACATGGTAACAGGAATTCTGGTCCTGGACTGGACCAAAGGAACAGACGGTCAGCAATCCACCACCGATCTACCAATCCGGGTTAAATCATTTGAAATAACAAGATTTATTCTCTAGAGGTCTCAAAGTTTATGTCTCAATAATCTATGTTTGAAGTAGGTTACCATGATGTCCAGGGTACCCCTTGAGGGTTATACCTCATCCCTGTTTGAATCTCATGTGGACGTAGACATAACCACAGGAGCAGTGTGTAGTGCTGATGGAACTTGCTCAATGTGGCCAGGCTAGGTCATTCTGTCAGCGGGACTGCAAGAAGAACACTGTGGCTAGTTTGTCTGGTCATGCTGACAAGAAGCCAGAGCATCAGGCGTGTCTTTGCACTTATCCTCAGGATCAAGCCCGCCAATCTTCAGGTACCTATCACTGGTGCATTATTTATATTTCGGACGTGCCAGTGTTTCATTTGATTTGATGCGGGGCGACACATTCGTGATTCACCAAGTTTGCTAATGTTTCTAGTGACACCTATATTACTTGATCATGTATTATGTATATCCACGCCTATGAAAGACTCCGCACGTATTACCCCTGTATATAGAGATCTTCCTCTACAGTGATGACAAGATTGTTCAGTTAATGCAGTTCCCTGGATAGGTGTGAAATTTGACTAATTCTGGGTATGGACTGGTTAGCAGCACACCGTGCTATGATTGACTGTCATTCCCGTCGTGTTATATTCGGCGATATTATGTCTTCTGAATTTTATTTATCATTGGTTCAGTACCAGGAAACCTATGAAGATCATTTTGCTTTAAAGCACGTAACCTTACAATCGCGAATGGCTTTGAAGGTTTTCTGGTACCATTCATGACACGAATTCAGACGTTCTCTTATTCATGATTAGCGATTGTTTCCGAATTTCAAGACGTATTTCGGAAGAACTTCCAGGAATACCTCTATTCGCGATGTTTGAGTTATCATTGAGTTATTCCCGGAGCTGAGCAATCTCACAAAATCCTTATCGCATGGCACCGATTGAGTTAAAAGAGTTGAAGGATCAGTTACAGGAATTGTTGGAGCGAGGTTTTATTCGCCCGAGTGTATCGCCATGGGGTGCACCGGTTCTGTTTGTCAAGAAGAAGGACGGTAGCATGATGAAAATTTAAAGTATCGGGGGGGGGGGGGAAACCCTCTTTTTAACATAAATGATATTGAAAAAGATCACCATCGTAAAGCGTTATACCCCTGTCCACGTATCGATGATTTATTTGATCAGCTGCAGGTGCGCTAAAAATTTTACCAAAGATTGATTTTATTAGATCCTGGTTCCATTCAGTTGCGAGTGGGAATGAGCAGGACATTTCTAAGGACTGCTTTTCGCACAGTTAGGTATTATGAATCTCTACGTTATGCTTTTGGTTCTCACGAATTGCTCCAGCTGTATTTATGGACTTGATGAACCGAGTTTTTCATGAGAATTCTTAGACAAGTTCGTCCTCATCGTGTTCATTGATGATTTTCTGGTCTTCTCTAAGAATAAAAGAAAAGTCTAAAGAGGATCACAGAGGAGCAGTCTCCGCTACTGTTATGATTTTACGACAGGAGAATTATATGCCAAGTTGTCAAAGTGCGAATTTTTGGTTGAGTAAGGTGGCATTTCTAGGTCAATTGTTTCAGCTGATGGAATTTCTATGGTTCCGGGCAAAGGTTAAGGCTATCACCACTTGGCCAAGACGAAGTCTGTGGACCAAAGTACGAGTTTTATTGCGTTAGCAGGTTATTAACCGCAGATGCGTAGAGGGTTTCTACACGATTAGCCTTTACCCCTAACCAAGCTTATGCAGAAAGGTGAGAAGTTTGTATGCGAATGAAGAGCGAGAAAGTGCTTTGAAGAGTGATGCTAGTTGTTTCCTCGCCTATCTTACTCTGTCCATCCGGTTCTGGTGGATTCAGATTTACAGTGATGTTCTAAGAAAAGGTCTTGGTTAGTGTAACTCATGACAGCATGGGAAAAGTGATTGCATATTGGCCTCCGACAACTAAAGCCCTATGAGGTGAACTATCCTACTCTGATCTGGAAGTTAGCAGCCGTTGTTTTCGCTCTCAATAATTTGAGACATTGTCTTTATGGCGAGTCGCATGTGATATTTTTTACCGATCATAAGATGGCTTAGTATATCTTTACGCAACGAGAATTAAATATGAGACAGAGGAGTGGGTTGGACGTTATTGAAAGGATTATGACAACTCAAACAATTCATGTACCAACCCGGGTAAAGCAATGTGGTGGTGATGCTTTGAGCAGGAAGTCGGGTATGATAGCTGGTATCAAGTGGAAGAAGAGATTATCGCTCGTGAAGCTTGAGCGTTTGGATACTCGAATTTGTGTCGGGACAGAATGGTTTCTGGGCTAGTCTGAGGGTTGAGCCTAACCTAATTTCACAGATCAAGACAGCTCAGAAGGATGACGGAGAAATCTGGGCAATTATTCAGAATATTGATCAGCAGACCGAGTTTCGCGCGTTGATGACGATGGTATTTTAAGGCAGGGTACTAAAATTATGCGTACCAGAGGATCTTCACTTCGAGATGCCTTGTTGACTGAGGCACGTAGTTCTCCATTTTGATTCATCCAGGTTCAACGAAGATGTATCTCACGATCTCAAAGCAACACTTTTGGTGGAGTGGTATGAAGCGCGATGTGCTACGTTTGTGTCAAAGTGTATTAATTGTCAACAGGTTAAGATTGACACCAACGCCAAAAATAAAAAAAAATAAAAAAAAAAAAAAAAAAAATAAAAAAAAAAAAAAAAAACATGTGGATTATTGCATACCATTAGAGATTCCTGTTTGAGAAGTTTGGACGGAATATCCCATGGATTTTGTTAACCGGGATTACCACGGACTTAGAAGAAGCACGATGCTATATGGGTTGTTGTAGATCGCTTGACTAAATCGGCACATTTTCTTCCTATCCGTAAGGATTACCCGGTCAGTAAAATAGCAGAAATGTTCCAACAAGAAATTATTCGATTACACGGTACTCATTCAGCGATCGTGTCACATAGAGATTCCACGATTCACGTCTCGTTTCTGGAAGGTTTACAGAAAGCTTGGGGACCCCAGCTCAAGTTCTAGTACGGCTTTTCATTGAGACGCACGGACAGTCGAGCGTACGATTCGACAATTAGAGGATATGTTACGTTCAATGTGTTTATAATGGCAGGAAATTAGGGCATGTCTTTATTACTGTCTAGTGCGAGTTTGCCTTAACAATCAACAGTTAGCATCGCGAGCATTAAAATTGACGCTCCTTACGAGATGTTGTATGGTAGTGAAATGTTCGTGCTCCTATTTGTTGGGATCCGGTCTGGTGAACGTATTCTTAAGGGTACCGAGATCGATTGAGGTTGACTAATTGAAAACGTCGCGTCAACAGCGGAAAAGCTTAAGGAATCTAAGACACGTCAGAAGAGTTACGTCCGAAGGCATCGCAAAGCGTTAGAGTTCAGACCGGTGAACATGTTTATCTTGAAAGTATCACCATAAACGTGGAGTCAGGCGTTTTGGTATCAAGAGGCAAAGCTTAGTCCTCGTATCTATAGGACCGTTTGAGCTTACGATTCGTGTTCGGTGAGGGTTTTCCTATCGTTTTGGCTCGTTACCTCACTCAACTTATCTCTTGTTCACAATGATGTTTCTGTATTCATTTCTCAGAGGTTACTAAGTATATCCTTTCACGTTATCTTTATCCATTCTTATTTTTTCTTTATTTTTTTTTTATTTTTTCAATTTTTTGTTTTTTTATTATTTATTATTTTTACTAGCATTACAGATCGTGAGGATTTATATCTTACACGGAAGAACTGAATCTATCTTGGACGTAGGACAGAGTCTGGGAACAAGACGATTTACTTTGAGTCAAAATCTTTTGGAGGATTATCCTGAGCTGTGAAGCCATTGGGAGGATCCGATGAGATCCATATTACGAAACTTCTTATCCTATTTCTTCATGATTGGTATGTACCCTTTTCAGGTGTATTCATGTGTCAATATTCGAGGGACGAATTATTCTTTTAGAGGGAAGTAGTTGTATATCCCTAATATCAGAACAAGTGCAATCTTTCCAAAATGCCCCTAATGTCAGAAAATTTAATATAAGCCATGAATAAAATTCATATCAAGTGTTACTAAATTATAATGATCACATCATGTGACAGTATAAAATTTTATGTAAGATTAAATATCTTATATTATGCCAAGAAAAAGTAAATGATTTTAACTATATTTATTGCTTTTTGCCGAAATTATTATAAGTTAATTACTTATATTATAAATTAAAAAAAAAAAAAAGAAAAAAAAAAAAAAAAAAAAAAAAAAAAAAAAAAGAAAAAACAAAAAAAAAAAAAAATAATAAAAAAAAAAAAACAAAAAAAAAAAAAAAAATATAAATTAAAATAGAAATATAAAATATTTTTAGGCAAACATTAAAATTCTGATTTTTTCCCTTAGAAATACCCAAAAAAAACTCGGCATTTTTATGTTGTATATTCTTTTTATATACAATTTTCATTTGTAATATCCTTAAAAAACCATTTCCAAAAACTCTAAACAATAAAGTGGTGGCTACATAATTTTTTCAAGGCAAGGATCGATTTTTCTAGGGTTCTTGGGAGTACACAGGGAGATAAGGAATTTTGGTTTCATTAGTTTGAGCTTGATTCTGATTTATGGTGTTTCTTTTGAATTCGAAATTTCTTAGCGACTCAATAATTCATAAAATCATAACATAATTATTCAAGTATTTTTTTAAAACTAAGTTTTTCATTTTATAGAATCTGATATGTTCATGAAAAATTACTGGATGCACGTTATTTTGATTATTAAGCTTAAACTCATGATCTAAAAACCTATATTAATTGCAAGAATTTGTATTCGGCTCTAAATCACATTTTTAGCTTCGATTTTATTACATTTTTATGACTTGTATATTTCATTTTTGAACTCTAGATAAATTGTAAGATAATTTTGTAAAGGTTTAGCATAATTATTGTCGAATTTTCCATTCTTGGCCCGATTTTGTATTATGAAGGAAATGAAGGAATAATTTGAATAATCGATGAGGGTTAGGGTATTTTTTTAATTGTCCAGGTCAAATTCATGCTAATGAAATGTAGAAAAATTATGTAATTATTGGGGAAAATTTTCTAATTAGGGTTTTGTGCATTTATTTGGTTTACCCGGTTTGTGCTTTAAATGTTTAAGGGGTGTTTTTGTATTTCTGATAACTTTGGGGCTGATTATAGACATGTTAATGTAATGTATAGATTCTTGGAAAAATACAGTGGTAAGGGTTTTATTGTAAATATGAAATTGTTATGGGTTAAAACATGATTAATTATATCTCATATAGCTATATAATTAGATTTGTATTAAAACTGAGGGATAAAGTGTAAATTATGTAAACGTACAAGTATGATCAGTAATTAAAGTATTAATGTATGAAATACATATTGGATATTATAAGGGCTCTTGTTTGCAAAAATGGATATTAAAGATCTGTTTTATTAAATTAATAAACTAAAATGGACTTAATTTACGTAAAATCTATGTAAATTTCTAAGGTTTTGGAGTGAATACAGAAATAGAAACAATGCTATTTATGGAAACTTAATATTTATAGAAAACCTGCTAAATATATATTATTTATATCGAAAATGCTTCAATTATAGAAACATGCAAATTTTAGAGAACTGCTATTTAGTAGAAACCTGTACTTTTTAGGAAAGTCTATTTTTGGGAAGTTTAATTATGGAACTTATTAAATCAGGAAAGTTATTTTTATGGGACGTTAATAAGGAAGGTCTATGTTTGAGAAACATTATCTATAATTAGTAAGCTGTATTTTTGGAAAGAAAAAAATAACCCATATAACAGAAATACTAATCCATGAAATATATTATAATCATGGAATATGTTAATCATGGAAACGTACTAATAAGTGAATCAGTAAAATAGAAGTTGCTAAAAAATAGAAGAGTTGCTAAAATAGAAGTGCTAAATATAGAAGTAAACCTTAATCATGAACAGTGTAACTTATAGTATGTCCTTTAACATGTTGATCGCATTATGCAAGGGAGTAGCTCCATCCTTCTTATCCGTCTCTTTCCGGCTACTGCTGGACATAAGGTAACAGGGATATTCCGTTCCTTTTCAAGTAAGGACATTCATTAGTAAGGACATTCTTTCTTTTCATGATTCATCCCCAGAACTGCTATGCTTCCCCATTTTTATGTCTTTTGCCATGATCCCTTACATGTTGATTTCATGACTTATTCTATTGCCCGAGCTATATATACGCATGACCATGATTTACATGACTTACCACCTAGTCATGGAGGTACCATGACCGTGACACATGAGGCACCTGTGTCACGACTCTTTCGCGTTGAGAGTGATTTCACGCGGCGTCCCTTTTCATGTTACCAGATTATATTTCATGTTTGGCCATTATTATTCAGGGGCGTATGGGTGCATCCTAGTTTACATGTTTACACGTTCATGGTGATTGGTTGGTGTGTGCTCTACATCCCATCACATTGGAGCTGATCCCTCCACCCATATTATTATAAGAGGTCACCCCTCTATTACATGTTGAGGCAGCCCCTCTATTATATGCATGTATTCACGACATTATTATTATGACATGTATGATTATATGAGCTCGTGGGCATTCCTTATTATTTATGTTTATACTATCCATGATATTTCATGACATCTTTACTTCGTATTACCATGCTTTACATGTTTATTTCCTATTCTTCATGACGCATTCTCCAGGTTTCCTCATGACACTTTTGATCTTTCCGCTACTTTGTATTTACTATCCAGGATTCATACTTATTAATTACATTGTTATTATATCCGTTCACTGAGCGTTATGCTCAGCCGTATTTTCTTTCTCTTTCTTATACGGCAGGTATCTAGAGGGAGATTGGGCATGAGAGAGTGCGTGCTTAGGAAGTGACCTATTTAGCTTCCTTTCTTTATATCGCAGACATCTCGATGTGCTATACTATCTTGGACACATGTTTCGTCCTTTAGACTTCTTTTACGTTATTCATGTTGATCTCATAATTGGGAGCCGATGTTTGATTCCGGCTTTCCACCTTGTCCTATGTTATCATTTATGACTTTATGCCTTTATTATGCTTTGATATGACACCATGATTATGACGTTTCGGCCTCCTTTCCAGAGTGGGTCGTTACAAAGCTTACCCAGAATAAGGTCAAGTTTGAGTGGGGTGTCAAACAAGAAGCAGCTTTCCAACTATTAAAGGAAAAGTTGTGCAGTGCACCTATCTTAGCTTTACCTGAAGGAAGCGAAGACTTTATCGTTTACTGTGATGCTTTGATCAAAGGTTTGGGCGTTGTGCTAATGAAAAAAGAAAAGGTGATTGCTTATGCATCACGACAACTGAAAATCCACAAGAAGAACTACACCACCATGACATGGAGTTAGGAGCAGTAGTGTTCGCTTTAAATATTTGGAGGCACTATCTGTATAGAACCAAGTGTACCATGTTCACTGACCATAAAAGTCTACAACATATCCTGGATCAGAAAGAATTAAACATGAGACAACGTCGTTGGTTAGAATTGCTCAATGATTACGATTGTGAAATTCGTTATCACCTGGGGAAAGCAAATGTTGTGACCGACGCTTTGAGCAAAGAACGAAATCAACCATTACAGGTTCGAGCCTTAGTTATGACTATTAGTTTGGATCTCCCAAAGAAAATTTTGGAAGCTCAGACTGAGGCAAGAAAACTAGAAAACCTCGAAGCTGAAGATGTGGGAGGTATGCTGATTGAAAATTTAAAGGAATCAAACAATCATAAGAAAGAAAAGTTAGAACCGCGTGCTGACGAAACTCTGTGTTTGAATAACAGAAGTTGGTTGCCATGCTACAGTGACCTAAGGAATCTAATCATGCATGAGTCCCACAAGTCGAAATATTTTGTTCATACAGGTTCCGACAAAATATACCAAGACATGAAGCAATTATACTGGTGGCCTAACATGAAGGCCGACATTGCCACTTATGTTAGCAAGTGTTTGACGTGTTTAAAGGTCAAAGCTGAACATCAAAGGCCATATGGTTTGTTGGTGCAACCTGAGATTCCTAAATGGAAGTGGGACAATATCACTATGGATTTTTTCACCAAGCTCCAAAAGACGTCAAATGGTCATGATACCATTTGGGTAATTGTTGATCGACTTACCAAATCTGCACACTTCTTACCAATGAGAGAAAATGACTCCATGGACAAGTTGGCAAGATTATATTTGAAAGAAGTGGTCACGAGACATGGAATACCAGTTTCAATCATTTGCGACCATGACAGTAGGTTTACGTTAAACTTCTGGAGGGCATATCAAAAGGCCTTGGGTACTCGTTTGGATATGAGTACGGCATACCATCCGCAGACCGGCAAACAAAGCAAAAGAATCATTTAGACACTAGAAGATATGTTACGCGCTTGCGTGATAGGCTTTAGGAATGGTTGGGAATGACGCTTACCGCTGATCGAATTTTCGTATAACAATAGTTATCTCGCTATTATTAAAGTTGCCCCATTCGAGGCACTTTATGGTCGGAATTGTCGATCACCTGTTTGTTGGGCTGAGGTCGAAGACGCTCAGCTCACCGGTCCAGAACTTATTCACGAGACAATCGAGAATATTGTTCAAATCAAACAAAGGAATTCAAGCCACTCGTGATCGCCAAAAGAGTTACGCCGATGTAAGGCGTAAGCCTTTAGAATTTCAAGTTGGTGACCGAGTCATGTTGAAGGTATCACCTTGAAAAAGGGTTATCCGTTTTGGCAAATGAGGGAAATTGAACCCGAGGTATATTGGGCCTTTTAAGGTATTAGCCCAAGTAGGAGACGTTACTTACAGACTTGAACTTCCTCAACAAATAAGCAGGGTTCATAGCACGTTTCATGTATCCAATCTAAAGAAGTGTTTATCCGACGAGCTGTTAGCAATTCCGTTAGATGAAATACACATTGATGATAAACTCCACTTCGTTGAAGAACCAGTGGAAATTATAGATTATGAAGTCAAGTGGTTGAAGAAAAGCCGCATCCCAATTATCAAGGTCTGATGGAACTCTAGGAGAGGTCCTGAGTTCACATGGGAACATGAAGATCAATTCTGGAAGAAGTATCCGTATCTCTTCACAAAAGCCACACCCTCGACAAGTGCCACATCTTGAGCCTTGCGGACAAGGCTCCTTTAACGGGGGAAGACTGTAACATCCTGTTATTTCAGGTCATTTCCCGACTCAATACTTGCCATTATTTATTTTTAGAGCTTTATGCGTTTACTTTCTATTTAAATCGCATAGTTAAATCGCGTAAACTAAAAATCAATATTCAACGTAAACGGACATCAAACAAGTAAAAGTTTACGTCAAGCAAGCGTTATATAATTATTATGAGTATAATTTATAACTTTTCATATTTTATTTTTATTGGTTACGTAAAGCGTCTATGTTTCGCAATAAAATACATTTAAGCGTACTCGGAAGCACCAATACCAATATATACTCAAACAAATACCCACTTTTACACCTAATATATAAAAATTATATCATTTCCCACTCACTAACCTACTATGGCAGGATTCAGTTATAACAAACACAAACCAAATTCAAAAATTCACTTCTAATAAACACATGTTTAAAACTTCCCACTAAAGTCTCATCCCTCCTCCTAAGGAGGAGGAGATCACTTGTACCATTTGTACCCTAAACCATCCTTGAACCATGGTATTAGCTAGTTGTTTCATTCATACATCTAGTATAAAAGATTGTACCATAAAAGACTTAAACACATTTACATTTGCAAGTAAACTCTTAAAGCAATTTTTCTCTCTTGTTTATTTACCAAAACCCACGGCCAACATAGTGTGTTTAGGGTGTTCATAGCTTTGATTTTACAAGTATACAAGCTTCATTAGGGTTCATATCTAAGGTGTTGCAAGGTGGTTTGGAAGATTGGGTATTATTTTGCAAGGGTTGTAATCAAAAAGATAACTAGGGTTTTTCTAGTTAGGGTTTTGAACTTGGGTTTGATTTCTAGGGTTTGATCTTGTGTTTTTCATTCTCATACACTTCTCTAAGGTTTACTTGAACCTTAATCTCTTTACTTATTCATTTACTTATTTTACATACATGTTATTATGTTAATCACCACCTAGAGTTGTTTTGTGGATTTATAAAATTAGTTTATTCCCAACCCGAACCTGACCTATTTAATAACCGAGTTAGATGGGTTGACCCAAAACTGACCCAAAATCCTGTTTAGACTTCTCAAACCTATTAATTTTCGTGTCGGTTTCAAGCCGGGTTTCGTGTCGAGTCAGAAATTGCCACCCTTAATAAAATATAAATGGATATATACATAATTCGAATCTATATGTTTATATAATGAAATGATGATAAATATATACTAGAACACAAGAACATGCTTTATATAATTGTTGGTTAATTTATGAGTTTAGTTTATAAATTAATTTGTTGGATGTTTAATTTCAAAAGTATGTATATAAATCATCATGAGGACTTCACCTGGACAATCATTATGGACATAATCTAGAGGACTCAAAATATACAAGACTTGTGGTATAAAGTATTGTAGAGGACTTGTAAAAAAATAATTAAGAAATAGATTTATAAAAACTAATATATACACTTTATATAAATACCCACTGTTTTGAACATTCTATTAGAATTCAAGTTTTATAAAATTAAGGAAACATTTTAATAAAATAGTACATATTATAAGGATCGTAAGCATATAAAGAACTCAAAAAACTGAGCTATAACGAAAAAGTTATGACATTTATGAGTTTACGATAAATAAATATATAAAGTGTTTTTTTATAAAAGTTAGTTTATAAAAACTGAAACTGTTACAGGTCTGATAAAAATTTCTAAATATTTTATAGTGAAAGTACATGTCATGAGCATTCCCAGCATACAAGAAACTCGAAAACGAAGCTATAACGATTGAGATACGAGTTTTATAAGTTTTAAGTTTATAAAAATAGTTTTATAAACTCTTTTGATTTTACTGAGACAATAGACATTTTATTTAAATAGTTTATCTCGTCACGATTCCATACACATAAAAAACAAGCGAAACGGAATTAAGATAAATGAGTTATGATTTTTACGAGGTTACAACAATTAATTATATAAAAGTAGTTTTATATAATTTTACAAAAACAGTAAAAGTTACTGTTCACAAGTAGCTAACATATTATAAATATTATATTTTGATAGACATCCTTAATACGAAACCATGGGTATAAATAACATGTAAAACGGAGTTAAAACGATAAAGATATAAGGTTTATAAAACCTTATGCACAATTTTTATACTTGTGCATTATTTTTATAAAAGCAATTAAATTAATTATATAATATCATTATATAATCAATAAAATACTAAATCATATATTATTAACAATTAATCAATTGTTGGACAAAGATAACATTTTATTTTACGGATACAAATACATATACCTTTATTTAACAAAGTACAATTTAAATATTGTTTTGACATTTTAAATTAAACATAAACTATTAGGTAGTGGTGTAACTATATAACTTGCGATGTTGTACTTTTATTAAATACATTATACTTATACAGCCTATAATTAATTAGGTTGCATTCGATTTCCCGAGACGATTTACATACTTGATTTATATAATCAACACATTCACTTGAGGTGAGTTCATAGCCTCGCTTTTATACAATTACATTGATTTACAACTTTTGGGTGAGAAACATGCATTATTTTACAATTGGACGCAAGTACACTTTAAACAAAATTACGAGTTTGCCTAAGTAGTTATAACCCACTATTGCCCATGAATCATGAACTGTTAATTACTGGATTGTAAGCGTGAATGTTATGAATAGATCTATTTGGGATTGACATCCCCGTTCGGGTGAGTAGCGCTCACTAGTTTCGGAGGTACCGAAACGACGAATGTATACCCTATCGGAACAATTTGGGTGTTGCGGGTTGAACATCTACACGGGCATATTATTTGCATTAATTTGCATATACATACATGTTGAGCCTCAGTGTCATGAGCTTAGTGCATTTCGTAATTACTTTTGTGATATTGTATTCGTTACTTATCATACACTTGGAAATCTTGCAGTCCTACTTTATACATAACTTAAACCTGTGAATTCACCAACTTTATGTTGACATTTTAAAGCATGTTTTTCTCAGGTCAATAAGGTACAAGAACAAGGATACATTGGGGTCAACATTTTGGGAGTCATTTTGCATGGAGATTTAAATGCATTACATTTTGGAGTATTTGTTATGTATTAAAATCTTTACACTTTTCAAGGATGAACAAGTTAAGCCATGGGCTTTTGTATCAAACAATTTATTTAATCCAATGTATCATTTTCAAATGACTCATATATAGGTCGTTCTACTATCTTGTGCTATTGATCTATGATGTAACACTCTCAGCCCTTTATTCCGCTGCGACCCTATTTGGGGGTGTTACAAATGTCATCAGTCAAACAAGAATGTCAACATTGGGGGATAGAAGTTGACCTCAACAATGGGGGAGATTGTTAGCGTTATTTCTATATAAGTCGAACAAGAATCTCGTCAGTCGTCTTTGTAATAATTAGTCTTGTATTGTAATAGGCTAGTTGGGTTCAACGGGCTTGGACTTTAAGCTAATATTGTCTATGTTTCGGGCTAAAGCCCAACACAAGCCAAGCCCGACCCATTATCAAAAGCCCAACGCCTAAGAATAAGGCTTGGACTATAAATACCCATCTCCATAGCTTGGAGAGGGTGTTGGTTACCATTTGTGTGTGTGACCTCCCACCATTCCTTTCTTTCTCTCTAAAACATCTTTCTACTTTCCTTTCTATCTTTCTTATTATATTCGACTTATATTGGTAGCTTATTATGTTGTGATATGGATTAAGTATTTGGGATAACAAGCCTTATCAGGGGTAAAGAGCATGAAGACTCTAAAAGTCTTATGCTGCGAAAAAGATTGCAAGTATTGCAATTCTACAACAAACATTGTCTACAATGAAGTCCTTCATCCACTTTGCCCTTATTCCTTAGCTATATTTTTTTAAACAATCAAGGTTATTTAGGTTCTTTGGGTATGTTTTACAAATGACATAGTACTTTAGGGGCCGTTTAATTGGTAAAAAAAATTCCTGTTTTTCCGTTTCTAAATTCCTAGATAAGGAAAATATTTTTCTTCTCTAGAGAAGAGCTGAGAATTTTGAAAACCCGTTTAGACGGAGTTATATTTTTCCTTTTTGAAAAAAATGAAAAGATGTTTAGTTGAAGCTATTTTTAAGCATTTTTCTTTTGACAGTAAATTTTTTTCATATTGATCTTTGTACGTTTTATACCCTTTTTTTTATGTTTTTATACTTTTGTATACATTTTCAACCGTTTTGATACGTTTTTTTACGTTCCGTTATTGTACGCTTTTGTATGTTTTATACGTTGTTGTACGGATATAAAGTACAAAAACTTTCAAAAACGTAAAAATTCGTACAAATGGATGAAAACGTATAAACGTACAAAAACATACAAAACGGATAAAAACGGGTGAAAACATACGGAAACGTACAAAATGTACGAAAACATATGAAAACAGACGAAAACGGGCGAAAACGTACAAAACGTTTGAAAACGTACGAAAATGTATGAAAGCGTAAAAAACGTACAAAAACGGACGAAAACGTTAAAACGCAATAAAACAGACGAAAACGCAAAAAAGACGTAAAAAACGTACGAAAGGGTTCAAAACGGACGAAAACGTTAAAACGTACAAAAACGGACGCAATCGTAAAAACATAAGAAGACACTACAATGTACAAAACGGACAAAAACTGTCAAAAACGGATGAAAACGTATAAAAACGGATGAAAACTTATAAAAACGTATAAAAATGGATAGAAACGTACGAGAATGTATAAACCGAAATTTTTTTAAAATAATTATAAACGGCCGTCAGAACGGAGGATGACACAAGATATTAAAGTTAAAATGGTGTATATTTGATAGTTTATAGATGATTTTTCTTTTTACTGAGACGAAAATGAGAAAGAAAAAAGTGAGAATGATATAATGGACTTTTTAATGTTTATGTTAAAATGTTGAAAAAAGTGAATGACTTTTTTTGAAAAATATTAATAAAAACGCGACAAAACGGATTTTCAATGTTATTTTTTTTTCACATGATTTTTTTTTATAAAAATAAAAATGAGATATTTTTCACCAACTAAATGGCCCTTAACTTTTTGGTTTTTAATATAATTTTACCTATCTATGTTAATCATTTACTACGATTTAAACAATTTTTAATGTTAGCCGCTTATCAGGCGAGACTTATTGTAAATATATTTGACGTTTTGAATTGTTGGAAAGCGGCATGTACGATTTACGTTTGTTGAGGCATTTTTTATAATTGGCATTTTTATAGTTTCAATGATTTTAATAAAGCTCTACGTTTCTTTGATTGAAGAGAAAAATTCTGAATCCATGAAGGATCTCCCTAATCACTGTAGAGATGGAGATCGGGTTAGAAACGGGGATGGGAATGCAATCCGCAATATTCTATGCGCCCTTACATTCTGTAGACGACCTCTAGTTTCTCCGATGGATGGGACACCAATGGAAAACCAACTGATCTTTCCAAATTTTGACGAGGTGATTGAAGGCATTTCGGATTCCATGATGAAATGCAGCCTTGTCAAGCTGCTCATTTCATGATCAATTAGTGACCAGAAGATCCATTGTTTTTAAACATTGTTTCAAGTCAACACCATCAACAGCAACTGCAACTGCAGCTGTATGAAGTAAGAACACTTCAAGAACTGCATCTCCATCCCTCGAACAGTTCAATAGTCCTCTTTACCAACTACTTTGCCAAAGCTTTTATAATCATAATCTTTTGGAAAAGGCATATTGTATAACAACAAAACAAAGAAAGCTAAGCCAAACAAACCTTAGCTAAGCCGCACAACCAAAAATACAAAAAAGAATGGAGCACCCAACGAGATAACAGGGAGGGACCATTCAACATATGCTATACATCTCCATCTCACAAAACACAAAAGACAGACATAACTCGACCCGAACGGGGAGCCACCCCAATAACACTCTCCACACGAACACATTTACCTTCTTTGGCACTAACTTGTTCCACCTTGTTTCTTGAACCAAGCCGTCAAGAGAAAAACATTTATCATCAATTATGTTTGATAATTCTTTCACCGAAAAGATCCCTTTGTCACTGAGGCTCCAACTCCATAAATCCCTGCAATCACAAGACAAAGAAAATCGAGAGAGTAAATTTTGTAGCTCGTCCACCTCACCAGTCGCCCTACCCCTAGGATCCCTTGACCACTCCCACTTCCATTTCCAAACACCCTCCCACTCCCCTGTATTACAAACTAACACCTCATTGTTACTTTCTAGATGATACAATCTATTAAAATCATCTCTCAGCCGCCTTTGACCAGCCCATCTATCACTCCAAAAAGATGTAAGTTCCCCGCTACCAATCTTCCTGATCAAAGACGTAGAGAACTCCACCCCCGTTTTATCAATCTCACAGCCTACTCTAATAATATCTGCCCAAACACTACTTCTAGACTCCACAGAAGTAATAAGAACAAACAATTCAAATTAAGCTAAGTTTGACCATTATATAAAGTAATATCATCAACCATTTTATCAGATATAGTTCTGCAAGCGGCCTTGCAGCTATCCATCAAATTTCTCTTGTAAAGTCAATGTCATCTCAAGCTTGGCCGTAACCTCAGCCATGGTAGCACGTTGCTTTGTATCGCTATGCAAACATGTCTCTGCAATTCGAACAAACTTCTCCAGACATTTGGGGGCTATTTGACCCCTTATATCAGAATCAATAATATGCTTTAGAATTCCTTTTTTGATAGATTCACGAGCCCATATTGCTAAATTATACTGCCCTTCTTCAAGACTACTATCCACTGCACCCTTTCGACATAGCACTTCAAACAATACTACCCCAAAAGCATACACGTCACTCTTTCTTGTCAGAATTCCAGTCGTGTAGTAATTAGGATCTATATATCCTAAAGTGCCTTTAACAACTTTCTTGGTATAAGTCTCATCAGTTGGACCTATTCTTGCCGACCCAATGTCTGATATTTTGGCAACCCAATTTTCATCTAACAAGATATTTGAACTAGTGAGATTGCCATGCACACCCCTAAAACTAACCCCTGTGTGAAAATAGTCTAACCCACGCGCGGCACCTATGCAAATTTTGAGTCGCTGAACCCAAGAAAGAGAGGTACCATGCCTATGAAGATGATCGTTCAGTGATCCATTGTTGATGAATTCACATATAAGGATCTGTTCATTTCCATACTTACAATAACCGATCAAAGACGCAATATTCGTATGTCGAATCCTAGAAAGCACCTCAAGTTGAGCCCAAAACTCAGCTGCTATTTGACTGGACATAAAATACAACAGTTTAATTGCAGCAACCACCTGGCTTGATCCGTTAGAAATATAACCTTTGTAAACTTTCCCAAAAACTCCATACCCAACTAATGAAGTTTCGTCAAAGTTTTTTGTTGCAAACTGAATCTGAGGAAACTCGAACTGCAGGCATAGTTGTGGGTATCCTGTGGAGGGACCAAAGGGTTGGGACACCTAACCATCACAAGTAGCAGTGAGTAAAAAATATTGATAATGTAGAACTAGAAATGAAAATGTATGAATTAGTCCACATATTATTGAATAAAAATGCATGAATTAGTTCCGAAGTAAAATAGTACTACACAGTTTAAGAGCATTGGGTATAGTGGAGCCATGGAGGTGATGCGATAGGCAAAAAGAGTCACCTCACCATTTTTTCACATGACAGCAATTTTTTCTATGACACCAAAACCTCTCGCTGGTTAACATCACGTTTTGTGGTGCCGTGGAACATTTTTTTTCATTTATATACAATGTTGCAAAAATCACGAGTCGCTAGCCGGGCGGTCGACCACCCTGTAGCCTGTAATCGGTCTAGGCGTGATTAATCGGTTTTGCAAATTATATACATAAATTTCAAAGTTACTTGTATGAGATGGATACAACACTTTAAATACACTAAAATTAAATGAGTTCAAAGTTACATTGTTCAAAACATAGACATAGATAATAAAAGTTAACAGTTAACAATTCAAAGTCACATTGTAAAAAAAAAATTTGACTTTCGTTGACCGATTAGGCCGATTTGACCGAATTTTGTCTGATTTGACCGATTTTTTACCGATTTGACCGATTTTTTACCAGACCGATTTTTCACCCGATTTGCCTTATTTTCCAAGGTGTATGGCCGAGTAGCGATTAATCGGCGATTACAAGGCCGCCTAGGCCGATTTTTGCAACATTGGTAAAATGTATCAAATACTAAAATCCTTTTGATAAGCGAGATGCCAGTGTCTGAAATTTGATGTGTACTTTTTGAGAGGTCATCAAGTTGATCTCGTTGGTTGTTTTGTGTATCTTATCAGTTATCACGAGTGCAAGGAATAAAAATTTTCAACAAAATTCTGAATCAATGAATATCTGTTTTCTGATGTATGTGTTAGCAGGTTGATATTCTATCAGAAGCTATACACAATTTCTTTTCTTTTGGCTGTCGTTAGAGCAGGTATGTTTCGACTACACGTAGTGAAGATTTACTATTGGTATTACCCCAATAGTCAGTCTTACTCATCTACAATCTCAGTTCTGTTTGTGTGATGCCTTTGGGAAAAGACATTGTACAGGTTTATACTAAAAGTGACACATATCATGCTATTAGTTTTAATAGGTCAGTTTAGGTTTATTTTTATAATGGGTCAGTTTATGCTTTGAGGAATGGTGCTGATTATATCCATAGACGAACGTTTAGCCTTAGCACTCATCGTAGGGTCTTCTTGTTGAGCCGACATTAAATCAAATGCTGCAATAATCAGGCTCTTTAAAAGTGGATTCAACATAAACTAACTATAAATACACTGAAAATAAGCCCACTACAACAATAGGAAATCTGTGTATTTTTATAATGGGTCAGTTTAGCCTTAGCACTCAGTTTATTTTTATAATGGGTCAGTTTGTTAATACTTTTCATTTTACTTTCTGATGTAACATGGAAGATGAGGATCATTGTCGGATGAGTTAGGTCACTTGCAAGTTTGAAGATATTCATTTTCTGTAAATCGTAACCAACCCTATATTTGTTTGTTCAAACATATGATATTTTTCTATGTGTTGATATTTTTGTATTTCTATTTTAAATCCATTTAAGAAGTTTAGAAGTGTTATCGTATTTTTTCATCTAATGTAAACGATCTATATGTCGAATTGGATTACTGTGTTTAGATTATATAAAAACAAATTCTGGAAAATATTTCTGTTTTGAATATGATTTTGTTATAATATAGAATCTCCAGAAAGTAGAATTTTGAATATGATTTTGGTATATTTTATTTGCTTACCTTTGCTTACTCTTAGTTGTAAAAGAAAGTGGCTAAAAGATTTTCTTTATTTACCTTTGCTTACTTTTAGTTGTAAAAGAAAGTGACTAAAAGATTTTAAATAGATTTTGGTGTAAAAGAGATTGACACCTTTTGCTTACTAAAGAGAAAAGACACTAAAAAATTTGACCCTTTTGCTTACTTATTATTGTGTAAGAATAAACTTTTAGTGATCCCTTTATTACTTACTCTTTTTTATTTAGTTGGAGTTTATAAAATAGTTTTTAGTTACTGTTTACATATCTTTTACTCACACTTACTAGAGTGACCAAACGTCACAAATTTTGTAGTGAGTGTTTATCTTTGCTTCATGGGCCCTTTTATCTCCATTTAAACCACCTAAAACTGTCTTCTAATGCACATAACCAAATGTCATTTTTCTTATTCATATGATCTCATAAGATATGACAAATTGTCCAAACCCCACCATTGCACCACCGTAGGAAACAAAGTCACATGGTGGGGACGACGTTGAACAACCACCGTTGGCCACTTCTGTCGTTAGGTACCTCAACTCTTTCAACCACAAATGTACCTCTCTTTGCCCCATGCTCGTTGACATATCTATACTTGTTTTTATATTGTTTGATAGTCAAATAGTTGTGTACACAAGGAATGTAAAACAAGAAATATTCATTTTTCGAGCAAATTAGTACAAAACTACAAATGACCAAGACCACAACGCAAGTATATATGACAAATATGATTTTGATATTTGTTGACAAGTAACAACTCCTACCTATTTACACGGTCCAAAATGGCAATGTAAAGCCCTGTCATATCATTTCCAATGTGCTAGCAATGTCAAGGATACCATGA
>BQNB010047955.1:11950-42822 GCA_026074375.1 Tanacetum coccineum
CTTAATTCAAACCCTTAATTAACACAAATTAACAACTACTTTAAGCTAGAATTAAGATCTAATCTATAACTTCTTATTTTTTTTTGGTTTTTTATGGTTTATATGACAGATTATATAAAAACTATGTTCTAGGCCATGAAAAGCAAAAACAGATGAACTAATGTGACTATTAAGCTATATAAAACACAAATAAGCAATAATAAGAAGACTGATTAAGCAAATAAGCATATTAGGCAAGCATATAAGTAAATAATAAGCTATAATTGAAAATGAACAAGGAATTTAAAGTTGAAACTTACTTAATCCTCTAGCTAAACAAGAGGACCCAATAAAGGGCAGCTACAAGCTCTCCTAGCTTATAAATAAGCTAGGAGTTAAGTCCTTGGAGATCCTTTCTTTTTAGATCTCCCTTCCAAAAGCTACAATCCATTAAGTCCAAAGTAAATAGGTATTTTAAAGCTGGTTTTAAGAGTAAAAGTATGATTAAGGTTGGTTAAGCTCTATCATGAGCTTATAGACTCATGAGAGCTGAATTTGAGTTTATAGGAGCTTATTTAGCTTTAGCTTAAAATTTTAGGACAAATGAAAAAAAGAGAGAGCTTATGAATGTAAATACTGAATTTCATTAACAAAAGAACTGATTACATTACTTTTAAAAAGAAATTACAAAACATTTAAGGAAAATTACATTTAGTTAAAAACAAAATTTTAAGCTACCTAAAAGCTACTTAAAAAACTAGATGGGTGTGTGTGTGAGGTGAGAGCTTATTTATAGCCGATCCCTGAAGCTTCTAGGCCTTGCTTGATGCCCACGCTCCAATCAATCCTAGCCAATCATTTCTTCAATCATTTGAGGGCTATTGTAAGCCGTTGGATCAAATGTGGATGCTCAAGGATTGCCAAGCTGTCATTCTCATGATGTGACAGCTTGTGCTAGTTTACTGAGTGAATCCAATGCAAAATCCCCATTCCTTTGTGCTTTCTCAACCTCCACGTGGCCTTAGCTTGAGAGTGAGTTAATGAGAAGCTTGATTTGACTAATCTCTCCCTGCCATCTTGTAAACGAGCACTTGAATTGACCTAAGCACCCTTTAATTTTGATTTTCCCTCTCGTTTTACCCTGAGTTAAAATGGAGATGATGATGAATAGTACTTGGGATATTGGCGCCAAGTTTTAACTGTATGAGGTTAATTCAGTTGTAACTTTGGGAAAATTGCATAAATGGCCCTTTGGTTTGTTTATAAAAGGTGTAGGTGTAAAAGAAAGTTTAGGAAATAGCAAGAATAGTCCTTGTGGTTTTATGAAAGGGATATTGGGCTAAGGGATTGGGCTTTTGGATCCGGGTGTGGCCCATTTAGGCTTAGGGACCATTTGTGGACTTTTCTGAAACTTGAAGGACTAAAGTGAAATATTTTGGATTTTGTCCTTTGTGGTTGACTTCTGTTGACTAAGATTGACTGGAGTTGACTGAAGATTTGACTTTTTCTGGCTTTGGCTTCCGGCTTTTGTTCACTCTTCCGTTCTCGTGTCCGTGCTTGCCCGTTTTTGACGGTTTTCTTGTGATTTTTGATATATCCATACCTGCACACACAAAACACAAATACAAGCATATTTTTGCCATTTTTGGTCTGTTTTGGGTTTAATTGGGTTATTTTAGGTAATAACGGATATGTGTATTTTACACTTATCAAAAACCTAAAAACGAAAGCAAATAAGTTAAATCCTAAAACGTTAACGGGAATCCTAAAAAACGCGATTTAAAAACCTAAATTATCACAAATTTAAACCCTAAAATGGTTTTTTTAAGATTTCCTAATCCTAAATGACTAAATTAAAAGGAAAATTAAAGAAAATCCTAAAACGAGAGTTCTAATAGTTAAAAAAACGAAGAAAACGAGAATGTGATTCGAATCCCGTTCTTTAAAAACTCAAATTTTGCAAAACTAACCCTACGAAAGCAAAATTAATTTTCCTAAGTGCAAAATGATAAAAGAAAATTTTGAAAAAAAGAATTATATTTTTTTGACTTTTTAATAATTTATTATGATTTAAAAACTGTTTTAAAAAGAAAAATAGATTAAAAATAGTAAACGATATGAGAAAAATATGAAAAAAATACAAAAAAGTAGTTTAAGACATGCTGGATTTAAGAAAAATAAAAGCTTTGAAAGTTGGCTTAAAAATAAGCCAAAAATAAGCTAAACGTGGCTTAAAGGCTTTTTTGAAAAAAACAGGGTAAAAGAATTATGTGTGCAAACTATGACAGAAAAGACCCAAGAGCAGGAGTGGTTTGTGTGTGTGGTGTTAAAACAGGTAGAGGTTGGTTGAGATTGAGGGTTCGAGCCTTGCTCACCCTCAACTTCCCAATTTCCTCGTTTTTACTTTTTGAAATTTTTCTTTTGCAAAATTATAAAACAGACAAAAATATGAAACTTTAAAAAAATGACTTTTTGTAAAATAAAAGGGCAGTTTAAACTTTTTTACACTAAGGACCTAAGTTAAGCTAACTGTTGGCTATTTTAAAAGCAAAACAAGCTAAGGAAAATGAAACTAAGCAAAACAGATGAAGGCCTACACTTAATAAGCAAAGGGGGCAAAAATAAGCTAACAATAACAGACAGATAAGCTAGAAAATCAAATAAGCAAATTGCCCAAACTGGTTAGAAAAATGCCTAAAGGACAACTTTGGGCTTAATTTTTATGCACTTAGAGGAACCTTGTGGCTTTTTGGGCTATACCAGCTTCAAGCCCAGCTTATGGGCTTTCTAAAAAAGCAAATAAAAAATGGTTTGAAACAAAGATAAGCAATGAAAAGGACTTGTGAAAAGTGGCTTATCCACTCAGCATACACTGATATGGGTTTTTCAATTTTAAAGAGGCTTAATGCAGGCCTCCAAATAAGTTACAAAATAAGCTTCAAAATTAAAAAAAAGTTAAAACAGATAGAAATTAGCTCCTAATGAGCTTGTGCATAAAATTTTAAAAGTTAAAAACAAGTTTTACTAACTGAAAATTGAAAAAAAACAATTTTATACTAAAAGATACTTAACCAATTTTTTTTGACAGAATTTTGACCAGACAAGAGTAAAGTAAAAGGGACCTAGACTACTGAATTAAACACTGAAAACAACACTAACACAAGTTTTAAAAGCATATTTGAAAGACTTAATCTTAACAAGCAAATGGAATTGTCCTGTCACCACAGATTCCAAGTAATATATAGAAAAAGCTTAAAACTAGCTTAAAGAACTTAAAATTCTTAAAAATAGCTTAAAACAGCTTAAGAATGCTGGGACAAGTTAGCCAAATGACCCAAGTGGATTTTCACACAATTTTGACCCTTTTTCACCCTTGACCCAAACACCCATTTATCTTTTCAAAGTGACTTTTTAAACTGTTTTAAAAGAGTTAAGGCTAGGTAAATGAAAACAGCAGATTAACAAACAAGATTAAGCAAAAATAAACACAATGCACACAACAATAAGCACTAAATAAGCAAATAGGTAAATAAGCATTAAAAGCATATAAATGTAAGATTTGCATAAAAACTCAAACCAAGGATATTAAAGCAATAACAAAGCATAAATAAGCATAACAAAACATAAATAAGCAATGAAAAGCAGGAAATAAGCAATAATAAGCACTTGAATAGTAAAAAGCAAAAAATGGAAAAATAAGAAAAACTCACAAGTACCCTTGCTCAAAACAGGGCAAATAAAGATGATCTACAAACTCTAGCTTGTCAAAAACAAGCTAGTGTGATCTATAAGCTCTTCCAAGGCTAGCTTATCATCCAATATTGCTGAGGTAATTTGAGGGGTGATCTTTTTGTGATTTTTCTTGATTTTTTAGACAGAAAGTTACACAAACTTTATATAAGCTTCTAATAACTCAAAAGCTTATAAAAAGGCTTATATAACAGTATTTAAAGACAATTTAACTTAAATAACAAGTATTTAAAGAAAAACAGAAAATTTCATTAACTTAAAAGAATTACAATGCAAATATTTAAAAGACAGAAATTTAAATGACAATGTATTAAAAAGACAATATTAAAATGGTACAAACTTGTTAATAAGCTTTTGACTCTAACAAAATTCAACAAAATACAAATAAACTAAGCTAGCCTATTTTATACTAAGTCTTGGTCCTCTTGTGTGTTTCTTCAGAGAGAGAGAGAGAGCTAAAGGAGTATGTTTGTTGTGTGAGGGAGTCTTCAAAGTTGATCTAAGCCTTCCATTCATCTTGGAGCCCAAGTCGTTTGATCTTGTCTATTGATTTCTTGTCTCTTTCACCAACCAATGATGTTGTCTAGGATTTCCAAGGTGGCAATGGCTTCATGTGAGTGGGAGTGATGGTTATTTTGTTTGGTAGTTGCAGGGGTGAAGGAAAACGACACATGAACAGTGTTGGGTTTTGAGCTTGGGGGGTAAATTAAGTTATAAGGGTGCAGGGTATGAGTTTGTGGGTTTGGTAATTAAGGTCCCTTAAGTAGTATGTTGTTGTTGGACCCAACGTCCTTTGTGATGTAAAGTTTTTTTGTGGGTTTTGACAATAATAGTCCCTGAGGGTGTATTGGGGATTCACACCCATAGTCCAAAAGGACTAACAGGGTTATTGTTAAACGATTTTGGGCTTAACAGTTATTAAAGTGGATTTGGACCCAGTGTATGGTTTTAGGCCTGTTTGGATTTTAAGGGGTTTTGGCCATTTTAACATATAAGGCTTATAAAAGCCTAGTCTTGATGGCTTATTTGGCCGACTTGGCCCAATAAAAAGGGTTGGGTTGGCCCGATAAGTTTTTTTTCGGTTTTGACTTTGACTGTTGACTTTGTCGGGGTTGACTTTTGACTTAGACTTTGTTGACTTTTTGATTGACTTTGACTTTTTGACTTTGTCTTTTCACGCTTTCCCATTTCGTGCTCGGTGTTGTCCGTTTTGACTTGATTTTTTGTCCTTTTCTTGGATATCCGTTTCATGCACAATATAAATGAAAACATACAAATACAATGTATTTTTGGTACGTTTTTTGTCATTTAAGTCCAGTTTTAATGGAAAACAGTATGTGTAATTAAGCACATAACAAAGCGTTGTAACACACCCAAAAATCACAACGCAGCGGAATAACACTTGGGGTGCTACTTCATAGTCCATACACACAAGTTACAGAAAACGACCTTAAAATGGACGTTTTAAATAAAGTCACATTATATTTAATAAAAGATCAGAGTTGCAACAGGTTCCATTTATAATGTATTAGAAAACATTGTCAAGTACGTTTCTTATTCCATTGGTAAGGACTCGAACAGTGGACTACTAGTATATAAAGAGCCATTAAGCAGTAAGTGGGCAAAGATAGATTATAATCAACATAAATATGCTTTATGCGGATGCGTCTAATTGTGACAGAATTAGCGTGTCTAGGTCTTAGGAAGAAGTACCGCCTAAGTCTAGGAATGATATGCCCTTCGAGATAAGACAATCATTGCACTAAATAAACAAACCTGCGTTTTATCGGATTATTCATGGTTGATACGTTTTCCTTACATTAGTTCTCGACCGCTTCTCTATCGTTTGTTTGTCTTCTTGTGTGTGTTTATTGCTTTACTTGTCATCAAAACCTTAGGTTAGATACATAAAACCGTGCCAGTCTCTCAGGCTGAAACCCCCCTTTTGCATTAGTTTTAGGTTTAACTTAGATAACTAAAATACTAATAGAATTAGGAATTAACGCTCTCGCTCTTAGTGATCGACACCTTACTTACCACGAAACTCCATCTGACCGGGTACACTACCCGTTAAAGTGTTGTTTTTAGGTATAGCCGGCATAAAATAAATAGTAAAACTTGATACATAAATAACACCTACAGAACGACACACCAAGTATTTGGCGTCGTTGTCGGGGAGTGAAGTCGTTTAGTTCTTATTTATTAGTGTTTTAGTTTAGTTTAGATTTAGTTTAGATTAATTTGCATATTTGTGTGTTTGATTTCTGCATTGTATATTTTGCATATTGTGTGTTTGTGTGCATTATTACAGTTCACTGTAACATTCTGAGTCGAATACTCAATACGGCGTATTTATTTTCTTGGATACGGCGTATAATTTTTTTTCAAACCAATACAGCGTATTCGACTCCATCATCAATACGACGTATTCAGTTTACTAAATACGGCGTATTAAGCTATTTGATAGTTTTCTTTCTTAGCAAATTTATTACAGGTTTAAATGGACGACCCCAACATTACTATGGAAGAGTATATCAGGCTTGAGGAAGAAAAGGCTCGAAAACATGGTAAGGTGTTTAGCTGGGAAACTGCTAAGTATGGTCAGATCTGGTATGATGAAGACATTCATGACCTCAGATCTGTTGAAACACAATTCCCATCTATAGCTTTTAATGACCAGATATCATTAAAAAAACACTTTCTTGTGAACCCACGGTAAGTTCTCTTAACAATGAAATTGACTTTAGAGTTTCGTTCGACAATTTTGATGATGAAGATGACACGGTAATTTTTGACTAAAACTCGTTTTCTTACAAAATAATTTATGTCAATTATTTGAAAACGGATTCGGAAAATGATAATGAAAAAGTCAATATGCCTTCGTTCCCACCACCCGAGCCTACGGTTAGTTGTTTTGATGATTTAGACTTCTTTAAAGATTTTGAAAATGAATTTCCAGCCATTGTTTACAATAATGCTCAAACGTCTAAATCAGGTTTATTAACTGAACCGATTTTAAACCCTCAACATATCGATGAATTCAATTTAAAAGATGAAACATCATTGTACGAATGTGATGAAGATGAACAAAACGTTTTAAACTTTAATGATCTATTTCTTTTTAACGTAATTTATCCCAATGATTCAAAATCGGATAAAGACAATGATGATAAAGTTGATATTGAACACTCTTCGGGGGATTTATCTGTCAAACCGTTACCTGATGTATTAAATACCAATTTTGGTGCCTATGTACATGGGTCAAATAAGCTTTTGGAAACAAGTCATGATACATCTAATAAATTTTTCAAAACTAAAATTTTTATCACGGATTTAAATCTTAAGATCATGACTTGTAATTATATTATCAAAGGGATGCTAATAAATCTTTTCAAGAATTTGTATGTGCCATTTGGCTTCCCGTTCGACCCTAAATTGTTTTATAAGGATGGGAGTAAATTGGGGCAAGTCTAACTTAAAGACTTTTTTGTAAACAAAAGTGCTTGCCGGGAGACAACCCGGAATGTAATTTTTAATTTTTACCGAGTCTGTCTTTCCAGACTATCTATATGGCGTATCCAAACCCCATGGATACGGCGTATTAGCCTTCTGGACGTTATCGTCTTTCTTTTTCAGCACAGTCAATACGTCATATTCGTTAAACGAATACAGCATATTCGACACATGTATCAATACGGCGTATCCTGGGGTATAGATACCGCGTATCTGTTGGGATTAAAAGCCTTCTTGAAGTTACTGCTGCTAAGGTTTGTATTACAGCTGCTAAGAAAAAGTTAATGTTGTTCATTAACTTTAATGAAAAATATGCTAAGTACTTAGTGCTGCTAGTATAAAGTTAGTACTACTAGTTCATAGTTACTACTGTTAGTATATATTAGTATTGCTAGTGTAAAGTTAGTACTGCTGGTGAAGATTGAAAAAAATATTCTAAGTAGTTACTACTGCTTGTACATAGTTAATGCTGCTGGTGTATAAGTTACTACTGCTGGTGCTAAGTTAATGCTGCTAGTACAAAAGTTACAACTGCTCAAAGATTAAGACTGCTGAAAGAGTTTCTACTATCAGAAGAGAATGGATAAAGATAGAAGAAAGGATAAAGATTGATTAGAGATCAAGATTACTTATGTGATAAGTATTAGTTATTTATAGAATATATCATAAAGAATATTCTAAGTTTTAGGATTATATTGTAAATCGACTAGGACTCCTTGGTGTATAAAAGGAGGTCCTAGGGCATAGAGTTTATGATCACTATCTCAATCATCTACATAAGTACCAAAAACGAGTCATTCATAGAATTGTCATAGCTTCAACATTTTGTAACCCTAATACTAGGAGAGTATTCGTATTATTTGTAATAATAATATTAGAGCTTTTATTGTTGGTTAAATTGTGTTCTTGTGTTATTGTTTTATTAAGAATTCTTCTAATATTAAAGATTAGATTCCGCATAATCTTTAATACATTCACATAAAGTTTCTACTGTAGTTGTATAAGATTTATCTAATACAACTAAACCTTAAACAAGCTTAAGGAATTCGATCTATTGAAGTGGGATCCAACAAGAGGTATCTTACATCCAGGGACAACAAGTGGTATCAGAGCTTGTTGAGAAGCTTTGAATAAGAAGAACCTGTTTGAATACACAAGATCTCTTTGCTAAAAGATATGGACTCAGAATCTGCACATATGGTGGCTGCATCCAAGGTTCCAATGCTCAAACCTGGTGAGTTTGAGTTATGGAGGATGAGAATAGAACAGTACATCCAGATGATTGACTATGCTCTATGGGAGGTCATAGAGAATGGAAACACTGCATCAAAAACAACAGTTATAAAAGGTGTTGAGAAAGTAATACCTCCTACAACTGCTGAATTAAAGGCTCAAAAGAGGTTAGAAATGAAGGCCAGAAGCAACAATTAAAGGCTCAGAACAGTTATGGAAGGTGTTGAGAAAGTAATACCTCCTACAACATCAGTTAAATTTTAACTCCATCAAGGATGCTAAGTTGCTGCTGGAAGCTATTAAAAAGAGGTTTGGTGGGAATGCTGCTACAAAGAAAACTCAAAGAAATCTCTTGAAACAGCAGTATGAAAACTTCACTGCTCCTAGCTCAGAAACCCTTGATCAAACTTTTGATAGGCTTCAGAAGCTTGTGAGTCAGCTAGAGATTTTGGGTGAAACACTTTCACAAGAAGATGTGAACCAAAAGTTGTTGAGAAGTTTGTCACTAGAATGGAACACACATGCTGTTGTGTAGAGGAATAAGCCTGAATTAGAGACAATGAGCATGGATGATCTCTACAACAATCTCAAAGTATATGAACCAGAAGTGTAAGGGACATCAAGCTTAAATACAAGCACATAAAACATGGCTTTTGTATCCTCTAACAACTCTGGCAGCACTAATGAAGCAATTAACACTGCTTATGGAGTTTCTGCTATTAGCACTCAAGTTAGTGCTGCTAACTCCACAAATATTGATAACTTGAGTGATGATGTGATATGTGCATTCTTTTCTAGTCAACCAAACAAACCTTAACTTTCAAATGAGGATCTACAACAACTCTATCCAGATGACTTGGAAGAGATGGATTTGAGATGGCAGTGGCTATGTTGACTATGAGAGCTAGAAGGTTCTTGAAGAACACTGGAAGGAAGGTGACTATTAATGGTAATGATTCATTGGGTTTGATAATGATCTAATTGTAGTTCTACAACTACCACAAGAGAGGACACTTTGCTAGGGAGTACAAAGCTTCAAGAAGCCAAGACAACAGAAATAGGGAAAGCTCAAGAAGAAGTGTGCCAGTGGAGATAACTACTTCCAATGCTTTGATCTCATGTGATGGTCTTGGTGGTTATGACTGGAGTGATCAGGCAGATGGAGGACCTAATTATGCACTCATGGCTTACTCATCTTCAAGTTCTGACTCTGAGGTATCAAATGATTCTACTTGTTTAAAATATTGTCTTGAAACTGTTGAAGTGCTTAAATCTCAATATGAACAACTATTGAAAAGATTTGAGAAATCTGAGTTAATAGTTGTAGCTTATAAGACATGTTTACAGTCTGTAGAAGAAAGACTTGAATTTTATAAAAAGAATGAGTATGTTTATATAGAAAAGATTAATGGCTTAAAATAGGATATTCAAGTAGGAGAGATAACTATTGGGGAGCTTAGGAAGAAGCTAGAAATAGTTCAAAAGGAAAAAAGATGGCATTCAGTTTAATATAGACAAATTTGAAAATGCATCTAAAAGCTTAAACAAGATTATAGAGAGTCAGATTGTAGATAATTGCAAGAAAGGTTTAGGCTATAATGCAGTTCCACCTCCTTTAACAGGAAATTTCATGCCTTCAAAACCTGACTTGTCATTTACTGGCTTAGAAGAGTTTACAAATGAGCCTGTAGTTATAAAGCCTTTAGTTTAGAACAGTGAAGCTAAGTCTAGTGAAGCAAAGCCTAAAGCAGTTAGGAAGAATAATGGTGCTCCAATTATTGAGGATTAGGATAGTGAGGAAGAAAATGTGTCTCAAACTAAGATTGAAAAGAAAACAACTAAGCCTAGTTTTGTTAAGATAAACTTTGTCAAAGCTAAAAAACTAACAAAACTAATAGGAAAACTGCTAAACAAGTTAAGCACAATAGGCAAAACACTCACATTCCTAAAGGCAATCAAAGAAGCTGGAATAATATGATGTCTTAGAGACTAGGAAGTAATTTTGAGATGTTTAACAAAGCTTGTTATGTGTGTGGAAGTTTTGATCACTTCCAGGTTGATTGTAATTATCAAAGGGTGGTAACACTTGTTTGAAACAATGCTAAAAGGGTGAATCATCAGAATTTTGTCAAAAAGACTCACCCCTGCCCTAAAAAGAACATGGTTCCAAGAGTAGTACTAATGAAGTTTGGCTTAGTATCAGTTAATACTGCTAGACAAGTTAATGTTGCTCACTCAATAACAACTATGAATGCTGCTAGACCAAAGTCACATTTTTCTAAAACAGCACATTCAATTGTTAAGAGGCCCATTCACAAGAATACAACATTTAAAAACAGTAATTTTAATTAGAGGGTTAATACTATTAAGGATAAAAATGTTAATGCTGCTAGGCCAAAAGCAGTAGTTGGTATGTGCTTAAATACACATACCTTTTGCCTAATAAAATGAGCTAAAGAGACCAATAATGACCAATAAATACAGAAAAATGCATTGTATTCATTTGTATTGTGAATTGTGTATTGCAGGTAATGGATATTGCACTAAAGGACAATAAACAAAGCAAAACGGATAAAACTGAGCACGGGAATAGAAAGAGCACTAAAAACCAAAGCCGAAGGCGTATACATTCTTAATGAGCCAACCCGTACCCATTTTATTGGGCCGGGTCAGCCCAATAAGTTTTATACTTAATAAAACATTAAGCCTTTTACTAAGTCCAAAACTATTAATCCATAAATCTTACCCTTAACCCATTTTGGCCCAACTCCCTTTTCATAAGCCCAAGTCAATAACCTGTGTCAACGCCCCATGTTATACACAGTCAAATCAAATTACTGTTTATCCTCCCCATCTCTTTCCCTCCTTCGTTTTTACAACAACACACACACAGGGTTAAAACCCTTTCACCCCACACCTCATACTCCTTCTAGATCCTGACAACCCTAACACACTTAGACATGCTGGCGATCTGTAGGAATCTGATTGGTTGAAAGGATGTGGCACCAAGATCAAGGGCTCTAAATGGTTGCGTGAAGATTAATCAAGATTGAAGGGCTTGGATTAAAGGATTTGGACGCTCCTGAGGTTCTGGATCCTTTACTCTATCACTATATAAGGAGAGGAAATCACACAGAAAAATCTATCTAGGAGTAGGAGTAGTGTAGCTTAGAGTAGCTTATTTTCAGCTTATTTACTTTTTATTGTAATCTCCTTTTCAATCTTGTAACCCTTTTCATTATTAAAAAAGTTCTTTGTTCCTTAAAAGATTTATGTTAAATTCATGTTTTCCTTTTATGCAATTTCAATTTAAATGCGTTTGAATTAATTTGATAAGCTCAGATAAGCTCTTGTTACCCTACTTAGCTTTTACCTCACTCATTTAAGCTTTTACAAAGCTTAACTGAGCCTTACCTCTCTAATCACTCAAAATTACTTAATAAGGGTCTTAATAAGCTTTTATGGATGATAAGCCAAAAAGGGATGGGCTTATGGCTTTCTTACTAGCTTATCTATGATAAGCTGGAGCTAGTTGATAAGCTCTATTGAGCATTTAAGCTCCCTGTTTAGCTGGGACAAAGGTACTATCTCTTTAACTTTAAATTTAGCTTATTGTCTGATTTGCCTATTGTCTGCTTATTCACTGCTTATTTATGCTTATTTTCTGCTTATTCATGTTTACTTTGTCCAATGTTAGCTTAAGATGTTAAGTTTTTAGTTTTAATCAGTTTAGTTTAAGTCAGCATTAAATCTATCCTATTTCTAGTTTATATAGCTTTTTTTAGAATAGCTTATCATTTAAAGTTTTTTTTCCTAAGTTTTTAGCTCATTTGTCTGCTCTAGCTCTAGTCTTTAATTTGTTTTCATGTTTAGTAGCTTTTTGAAAACTTTCTTAGCTTAAAATTAACTTTCCAAAATTTAAAGGGTGTTTGGCACAAGCAGTTTTAACATAGTTAAGACTGCTTGTGTAGCTTTTGAGGTATCAAGCCATCTTTCATAAGTTCTACTTAAGTTTAAATACTAGTTTTTATAAGTTTAAAAGTAGTGTTGTTAAGTTTTCAAGCTTATTTTATCAAAAGTAAAGTCTGTGTGTCCATAAGCTTGTCAAACTGCTTCTTTAATGTAACATTCGGTATTTTCAGGTTATTTACGACGTCATCTATTTTACTAATTATTTTTTTTATTCTTCTTTCGTACGCGTTTACTTTTAATTTTGATAGTTAAGTTAAATCGCATAAGCTATAAATTATCAATTAGCGTAAACGGGCACCAAACGAATTAAAGTTTTCATCAAGCAAGCAATATATTATTTTTACGAAATTAATAATTACCTTTTTATATTTTATTTTTATTGGTTGCGTAAAACGTTTACGTATCGCAATAAAATACATTTAGGCATACCCGGAAGCACCAAAACTTTTCTACG
The DNA here is from genome assembly GCA_026074375.1 of Tanacetum coccineum. Classification (NCBI taxonomy): domain Eukaryota; kingdom Viridiplantae; phylum Streptophyta; class Magnoliopsida; order Asterales; family Asteraceae; genus Tanacetum; species Tanacetum coccineum. The sequence continues at coordinate 24,852 of BQNB010047955.1, forward strand.
CTTCAACAAATACCTACTTTTATACCCAATACCCAAAAATTACACAATATTATCACTTATACATATATACATCCGATTTTTATAGATAGAAAACACAAAGAAATATCTAGATAACAAACACATTCCTTAAATCCATGGGATGATGTCCTCATTTGGAAACATAAAAACACAACATTAATCACAAGGACCAAGTACTTCCCTAAAAACCCTCATGGTGTTTTTATGAATCTAGTCTTGATCTCATCTAAGTCCAAGAAGTATATAAGTAAAGTAGCTAGTAAGAAAGAACACACACTCTTCATTTCTAAGGTGAAAGTTCACAAAATCTCTTCTCCCTCCTCCTCTCTAGCTCACGGCTCAAAACCCTCAATATACACAACCCATATAAATTTTTCTACCACTTATACAAGCATACACACAGCATATCTAAGACCTACTAAGATGGTTTGAAGGTAGGGTTAAGTATTTTCAAGTGTTGAAGCAAAGAAAGTGAAATTAGGGTTTCTTGGGAAATTAAGGTTTCTAATCTTGCAAGCTTGGTTTAAAAATCTAAACAAGGGTTTATATTATATTTCTCATCACCATTCATCACTATAAGGTTATCTATAAACCTTATGTCTTTACTTTTATCATTTTTATGTGTTTACATGTTCTATATAACTAAATCACCATTTAGGGTTTTTAAACATGTTAAATGGATAACTTACTTGTGATTATGATTGTGTACACTTTTTTATATGATATGTGATTGGTAATATTATGGAATAATGAGATTATAAGTATGTTAACATGTGGGTTTACGTGGAAAATATTTAAGTATAAACTAGTGATTAAAAGTTAATTAAGGAAAGTTATGATTTTATGTGAAGTTATGAACTTGTGATATTGGACTAATGGAAAAATTATGGATCCTGGACTATATAATATACATGACATAAGTATATTAAGAGTGATAAAGGAATTGTGGTATTTTAAATTGTTGAAAAGTAAATATAAAACAAGTATACAATTAATTATATAAAAGATACAAAAGGGGCTGTTTGGATTCGAAATCCAAACAGTAGGTTTTCATTATTATAAAATACTATGTCTCATGAGGATTCCAAAATGATAAGAAACTCAAAAAACCGATTTATAATGAAAAAGATACGACGATTACAAGTTTACGATAATTAATACTTTTATAAAAATAATTTTATAAAAAGTTACTGTTCATCAGGGACTTTATTTTGGAAAAACATCATAAATAAATAGATCTTTTAAATACGAAGACGTACTCGAAAGAATCGTTAAAAACGGAGTTAAAATGAATAAGTTACGACATTTACGAGATTTACGATAACTAAATCTATAAAAATAAATATATAACTGTTATGAACAGTAAAATCTATGATGTAATTTCAGGTCCTAGGGTAGAGGGTCAAAAATATGAAAATGTCAAATTATGATAACTCGTCCTAATACGAAAGCGTGGGCATAAGAAACGTCAAAATCGGGCTTAAACGCGAAAGTTTACGCCAGTTTTACTAAAAACAAGTAATTATAACTTTTTACTTAGATAAACACAATATTACCAAAACAATTAGATGGTGATTGAACTATATAGCCCTATATTGGTAAAAGTACATAGTCTAATTACTAGGGAGTTTCATAATGAGGAGCCTCCTTCGGGGTGGCTAATCGACGAGTTTGTTGGATTTACGATTTAACGCGTCCCTAGCTCCCATACGCACTGCACGACATCTTAATTATTATAGCCCTAACGATATAAGGATGACTAACGACCTATAAATAATCAAAGTGTTTAGACTTATACGAACCTATCTTCATGATTAGGTTGCCTTCAGGATTCCTTTTCGTGACGCATTATTCATACTGTGAATACTTGTTGAATTACCATCCACGGTCGAGGTGAGTTCATACCCCCTTTTTACTACACGTGAATAGATTTACAAAAACTACAGGTGAATAAAACATTGGCTTTTTTACTATTGGACACAAGTGTTTTTTTCTAAGTGTTTTCAAAGTGTTATTACAAAGTGTAAGCTAATCCAGATTACTGCCTGAATAATATGCTAAGTTACCTTATTACCGTGAAGGTCTCTATTTATCAGGAACTGTTAAATGCTATTGTAGAAAGTCCGAGTGTCGTGGAAAAGATCTATCGGGACTGGTAATCCCCACCTTACTTGGGTTACTTATTTTGATCGGGTGCATTAAACGTTGAAGGTGTAGGTTGTTGCAAGCAACCCTATATTCTGATTGTGGCACAAATGCTATTAAGGCTTCGGTTCATGAGCTTAGTGCAATAATAAACGTTTTGGACACCCGAATGTGTTTTAGAGTCAACTTGGGATCATAGTTTGATCGGTGCATTAACGTTGAGAGTGTTAGGTTGTTGCAGCAACCTATATTATGATTGGGGCACAAATCTATAAGGCTTCGCGGTCATGACTTAGTGCAATAATAAAACTTTTGGACTACGATAAACCTAAGATTTCACTCAACCATTTGTTGAATTTTAGCATGTATTTTCATGTCTAGGGTATGGTATGAAGATTGGACGGGAGCCGTGGCGGATATCAATGAAGACGGATTCTGTGTTTTATCTAAAGTCTATGCAACTTTTTATTATCTTTAAAAACTTAAGTCATCTTTTGGGTATTATGAAGCTTTTGTTTAATTAAATATGTACTTGAAATGTTTATTACTCTTTTAAAACATATGGGACCTAATGTATAAACTCTGATATTTTGCTATGGCATCGAATGAAACCTTGTCTTAAACATCCATTTATGGTCGTTTCCTATATCTTGATTGTTATACTTTGACGTAGCACCCCATTGTTACCATTCCGCTGCTACCTGATTTTGGGGGTGTTACAGATGGTACCAGAGCCAAGGTTATAGGGAACTGGGTCATTTTCAAAACCTAGTCTATAACCACAAAGTTTAAAGGTTTTCTTTTCTTTCATTTTTAAATATAGAATCCTTCATCGATATCCGATATCCACACGCGCGTATTCCTTGATCCTTACTTACTTTTCCGATTGTTATTATTGCATTATATATAATACTTAGTTTAAATTTGATCTCTTACGTCTATCTTTTGACATATCAATATCTACTTCTATAGATTAATTATATAAATATCGACTATCTTGATTAATTTATGATATTTATATCATTCTTCATTATTTATCATGTGCCATGACTCTGCATACTTTTACAAATTCTCAACGAGTTGTGTACTTGTGTTGCCAGAATCATGCCACCCAGGAGATTTAAGAAGAAATCTATTAGGGAGATAGTGGAAAAGTGTGTGGCCAAAGCCATTGAAAAATACGAAAAGACTAAAGCTGACTCAAACAATACTGGTGGATCCAGATCAACAAATACTGGAGGAACTGTTGTACCAAAGATGCATGGATGTTCGTATAAGACATTTATCAATGGCAAGCCTCACTCTTTCATGGCGACTAAAGGTGTAGTCAGACTGAAATGTTAGTTCGAAAAGATGGAGCAAGTGTTTGAAATTTGCAAATGTGCTGAAGATGTCAAAGTGAAGTTTGCTATGTGCACGTTCGAGGGTTGTGCTCTAACTTGGTGGAACGGAAATGTTCAGACTTTGGGACTTGCTAATGCTAATCAGATCCCCTGGAGCAATGTGAAAGCTATGATGACCATTGAATACTGCCCAGCAACTGAAATCCAAATGATGGAACAAGAACTTTGGACTCTGACTCTGAAAGGAGATGACATCGAGGCATACAACAATCATTTCCATGAGCTGGCCTTGATGTGTCCTGAATTGGTGCCTACTGAAAAGAAGAAGATTTAGAAGTATGTTCGTGGTTTTCCTGAAAGAATCAAAGGAAATATCACTTCTTCAAAACCTGCAAATCTACATGAGGCAATCAACATGGCCCGTAAACTGGTCGAGCAATCAGTTCAGGGTAGGGCTGCAAGAATTGGGGAAAGCAATAAAAGGAAATGGGAAGACAACCAGAGAAACAACAACAACAATAACCACAACAACAACAATAACCGCAACCGAAACAACAATCATCACCAACAACAAAATAGGAGACCAGAAACTGTCAGGGCATATGCTGCAGCCCCAGCTGGAGGAAAGATTTATGCTGGAAATTTACCAAAATGCAACCGGTGCAACTTACATCATCATGGACTGTGTCCTCAAAAGTGCCAAAGATGTCAAAGATTAGGTCACATAGAGAAGGATTGTAGAGTTAGGCTTCAGGGTGTAGTTAATGACTTCCTGCAAAATGTAACATGTTTTGGGTATGGTGAGAAAGGACATTTCAAGGACAAGTGTCCGAAAGCAGGGAACCAACAGAATGATGGAGCTCGTAGAAGAGCTTACGTGGTGGTTAAAAATCCACAACAGAATCCGAATGTGGTCACGGGTACGTTTCTTCTTAATGATCACTACACTTGTATTCTCTTTGATTCAGGTGCTCAGAAGAGTTTTGTGTCTTTTGCGTTTACATATTTTATTAATATTGCCCCTGCCACTCTAAACACTAGCTACGAAGTAGAGTTAGCAGATGGAAAAGTTGTTAGCACCAACACCATTTTACGTAGTTGCACCTTAGTTTTATGTAATCACGTGTTCAAAATAGACTTGTTACCAACCCGGCTAGATAGTTTTGATGTTATCATTGGAATGGATTGGTTGGCATACCATCGAGCTCTCATCGATTGTTATGAGAAGATTGTCCGTATTCCTCTTCCGAATGGCAAGATTCTTAAAGTTCAAGGCGAGAGGCCGGAAAAGGATCTTCGTTCACTTGCATGTATCAAGGCTGATGAGAAAAAGCTTGATGACATACGTGTTGTCCGAGACTTCCCTGAGGTATTTCCAGATGATCTGTTAGGTTTACCTCTTGTTCGAGAGATAGAATTTCGCATTGATCTGATTCTAGGCGCATCGCCAGTGGTTAGATCTCTAGTATGTGTTTAAATACACACACCTTTTACCTTTAAAAACAAGTTAAAATAACTAAAAACGGACTTAAAATGCCAAAAATATGCTTGTTTTGCTAATTATGTTGTGCAGGAACGGATATCTAAGAAAAGGACGAAAAACGAAGCCAAAACGACAAAACCGGACACGGAATGGAAAAGCGTGGAAAAGACAAAGTCAAGACAAAGCACAAGTATGAAAAAGTCAACCAAAGTCAACCCTGACAAATCCAAAGTCATAAAGAGAAGAAAAATAAGTTTAGGGGCCAATACTGCCAAGTCCCTAACTTATTTAATGAAGAAAAAAAGAAGAAAATACTTGCAAGGGCTTAAACTGCCATTTCCCCAAAGAGATACCACAAGGGTTATTTCTGCCAACCCTCCAAAGATGTAACTCACAAGGACCATGGATGCAATAACAAGTATAACACTTGGGGGGTGTTTCTGCCAAGTCCCCAAACTTTAACAACCACATGGACTAAAATTGCAATAACAAGTATAACCATGAGGGACCAATTTTGACAAACCCCCAAACCCACACCCCCGTTTGAAACACTGTATATCTTTAACAATTTTTCCCGCCAAACTCCTAAACCCCAAACCTGTCACTCTCATACCTCGTTGACCCCCCACATGGGTTATCATCCAGCTTGGCGATCCTTGACATCCTTATTGGCCAAGAACAAATGGATGGTTGATATAATTTGAGCGGGCACTACTCAAAACCAAGGGCCAGGATTGCCCTTGTGTTTACACTCACACAACAAGCAAACAAGGCTCTTGTGTGTCTACAAAGAAGCACAGAAGTGAAGAAACCAAGAGAAGACCAAACCCTATCTTATTTTTGGCTATAAAAAGCCTTTGTAAGCCCTTGAGGCAAGAGAGTTAGTTTTTCTTAGTGTGTAGTTTTTTAGAGTTTAGTTTTTAAGTATTCCAACTTTTATGTACTTTTACTTTGAAGATTAATGAAAATTCAGTTTGTTTTTCATATTGTGTTCTAAGTTACTTGTACTTCTTTAAAATCTCTTAAAACTCTTATATAAGCACTTTATAAACTGTTTTCAAACTTTGATACGAAAATTTAAGAAAAATTTAAAAGAAAAGTTACTGTTTGATCAAGCAAATGGATGAATGAGCAGTCTTGGATGGCTCATTGGGTGCTTAGTATAGCTTATTTATAAGCTAAGGGGTAGGATTAGAGCTTATTTAGGTTCATTTACTCCTGTTTTGAGCAAGGAGTTAAGGTATGCTTTCTTTTTAAATTTTTGCTTAAAAATTACTGTAGCATTGCTTATTTTTAGCTTATTTATGTCTTTTTGTGCTTATATGTGTTTAGTTATGCTCAAGAATGCCTTTTAATTGCTCTTGTATCATTCACTTGTAATTTGCCTTAAAACTGCCTAAATAAGCTTATTACTGTTGTTAGCTTATTAGTTTTTCAAAGTGCTTATTTGCTTGTTCTTTTTACCTTATTGTGCTTAACCATGCTTGCTTAATACTTGTTTTCAAAATTTGGTGCTTAAACTAGTCTTTACAGTTTTAAAAATTCGTTTTTAAAACTTTAAGGGGTGTTTGGGTTAAGCCCAAAATGGGTCAAAAATGCAATGTCATGGGTTGGTGCCAATAGTCCAACTTTGGCTTAAGTTATTAAGCCCTTTTAAGTCTGTTTTCCAAAAAAATTTAAGTCCTAAAAGTGTTTCTCAAGTTTTCCAAGTTGTTTCTTAAAACTGTGGTTTTAAAAGAAGCTCAAAGAGCTTATTTGCTTAAACTTTAGAAAAACTAAGTTGTAGTGCTATTTTGATGTCATTTGTGTGTGCCAAAACCAACTAGTAGAAACCTTAGGATCCTTAGTTTTTGTTAGGTATTCTGTCAACATTTTTAGTTTTTCAAAAGATCAAAACATGTCCCATTTTCATTCTCAAAAACCAGCAGGTTTAACTTGTTTTTAGCAAATGGATTTTTGAATATAAGCTTTTCACATGCCCCTTTTAATCTGTTTACCAGCTGTTTTTCATTTTAAGCTTATTTGACAGCTTATTTCAAGTTGTCAAGTTAAGCCCCCATTTTTTGTTCATTTCCCCTGGTGCTAGGGGCTTAACTTCAAGCCCACTGTTCTAGCTTATTAGGGGGCCTCAGCCCAAGCTTTTGGCTTTTCTAAAAAGCCAATAAGCTCTTTTATTAAGCCCTAGCTTTGTAGACTTTAGCTTGTCCTCTAGGTAGCTTAAATTTAAGCTCAAATTAGGCCTTTGAATTTTTTTAGTATAGTGTAGTAAGTAGCTTAATTTCATTTCTAGCTTATTAAGTGCTTATTAATGGTTGAATTTAGCTTACTTTAGTTGTAGTTGCTTATTAGGATTAAGTTTTCCTTGTTTCTTAGCTTATCTTGCCCTTAACAAGTCTAGTAGACTTAAAATTCACCCTAGCAGTACTAACTCTTAAGTTAGTACTGCTGAGTGTTTAAGCCAACTTCTGGCTTATTGGGCTTATTCTAATTGCTTATTTTTGGTTCTTAGTAGTTCATAATGTCTGTGTGTTAAGTGGTGTTTGCTCATTTCCCACTTACTTTGCTTATTTGTTCATAAGAGTCAAACCTTAAGTCACTTTAAGCAAACTGTCAATCAAAAAGCCCTTTTTCAGCTTATTTTTAGCTTTTCTCAAAAAGTCGTAGTTATGAAAAATGATAAGCTCAAGGTGCTTATCAAAGTTGTGTAAAAAGTTTTGAAAAAAAAGGGGAGATAAGGGGAAACCTGGGTGAGCAAGACTCGAACCCGGGTCTCACCCTCAATACACCCCTTTTATAACCAAGACCCTTACCGCTGTGCCCTTGGGACTTCTACGTTAGAGTCCCAAGTGGTTATTTATTTAACCTTGTTTTAGCCCGTTTGGCTATAAGCTCTTTTGAGCTTATTTTCGGCTTATTTATAAGCCGAATTTTGGGTTTCTTATTTTTCTTAGGATAGTCTTAGTGTAAAGTAATTTTAGTAATTTTTTCAGAATTTTTAAAAATAGTTTAGTATTTTTTATAATTTAATTTCGTTAAAAGTTTTAAAAATTCGTAAAAATACAAAAATTATCAAAAAAATATTTTTTCTTTTTTAGAAAATTTTCTTTAGTCATAATTTACGTAGGAAAAATATAAAAACTTTCGTAGGGTTAATTTTTCAAACTTTTGATTTTTAAAGAACGGGTCTCGGGTACGGTTTTTGTCTTGACTCGTTTTTGGGTCAAACGACCTCCGTTTTCAGTCTAGTCTTTTTCATTCTTCATTATTAGTTCCCTAGAGTAGTTTAGAAAAAAAAATCTTTGTAGGGTAAATTTTTAAGATTTTAGGTTTTTGACCCCTTGTTCGGGATTCCTGCTCTCGTTTTTCAGCTTAATTTCATAATTTTTAGGTTTTTCTCAATCGTTTTTGTTTGTTATTGATTAATTTAGCTTTTTACTCTCTCAAATCATTAACCTCATTCAAACTCTGATTTTCCGACTGTATCGATTCTCCAGCACAGCCTCGTTGGGGATAAACGACCCGGGGATATTCTATACTACTCCTCGGTTTCATTGATTGTGTTTTTAAATTATACTTATACTTATATATTTTATTATATATATTATATATAGTTTAAAGAACTTCAATCAATCTTCATACCGGTTAGCCCCTTCAGAAATGTTAGAATTGTCGAACCAGCTTAAAGAACTTCAAGAGAAGGGTTTTATTCGACCAAGTCACTCACCATAGGGAGCACCCATGCTATTTGTCAAGAAGAAAGACGGTTCGATGAGAATGTGTATTGACTATAGGGAACTAAACAAGTTGACTATAAAGAACCGTTACCCTATCCCTAGAATTGACAACTTGTTTGATCAATTACAAGGTGCGTGTTGTTTCTCAAAGATAGATCTTCGCTCAGGATATCATCAGTTGAGAGTCCGAGAGGAAGATATACCAAAGACCGCATTTAGAACACGTTATGGACACTTTGAGTTCACAGTCATGCCATTTGGACTGACAAACGCGCCAACAATATTTATGGACTTAATGAACCGCGTCTGCAAGCCGTATTTGGACAAATTCATAATTGTGTTCATTGACGACATCTTAATCTACTCAAAGTCAGAAGAAGAGCATGAAGTCCACCTGAAGACGATTTTAGACTTACTCAAGAAGGAGAAGTTGTACGCCAAATTTTCAAAGTGCGAATTTTGGTTACAAGAAGTACAGTTCCTAGGACATGTGGTCAACCGTGACGGTATCCACGTGGATCCTAGCAAGGTTGAGTCTGTCAAGAACTGGAAGACTCCTGAATCGTCAACTGAAATCCGTTCATTTTTAGGATTGGCGGGTTACTACCGGAGATTTATTGAGAATTTCTCCAAGATCGCCAAGCCCCTCACCCTGTTGACTCAAAAGAATAAGGCTTATGTGTGGGGCGATAAGCAAGATGAAGCTTTCCAAATTCTGAAGGAGAAACTATGCAATGCTCCTGTGTTAGCACTCCCCGATGGACCCGACGACTTTGTGGTCTATTGTGATGCATCAAAACAAGGTTTTGGGAGCGTGCTGATGCAGCGGGGCAAAGTGATAGCATATGCGTCAAGACAGTTGAAGAAGCATGAGAAAAATTATACCACCCATGACCTGGAATTGGGTGCGGTGGTGTTCGCTCTTAAAATCTGGAGACATTATCTTTATGGGACGAAAAGTGTTATCTACACTGACCACAAGAGTCTCCAGTACATATTTGACCAGAAAGATTTAAATATGCGCCAAAGGCGGTGGATCGAGCTACTCAGTGACTACGAGTGTGAGATCAAATACCACCCGGGCAAGGCGAACGTGGTGGCAGATGCCTTGAGCAGAAAAGAAAGACTCAAGCCAAGACGAGTACGTGCTATGAGTATTACTATTCATTCTGGACTTAAGACTAAGATTTTGGAAGCGCAGAGCGAAGCTTCCAAGGATCTCAAAGCCCCAACTGAATGGCTAAGAGGATTAGAAAGACACTTTGAGCAACGAGATGATGGTGAAATTTACTTCTTTGATCGTATCTGGATTCCATCAGTTGGTGGTGTAAGGAAATTGATCATGGATGAAGCTCATACTTCTAGATATTCAGTACATCCGGGTGCGGATAAGATGTACTATGATCTGAGAGACTTGTATTGGTGGCCTGGTATGAAGAGAGACATTGCTGAGTACGTTAGCAGATGTCTTACGTGTTCTAAGATTAAAGCCGAACATCAGAAACCCTCAGGATTTCTTCAGCAACCAGAAATTCCTGAGTGGAAATAGGAAAAGATAACAATGGACTTTGTCACAAAGTTGCCTAAAAGTAGCAGTGGGCATGATACGATTTGGGTCGTTGTGGATAGATTGACCAAGTCAGCTCACTTCTTACATATTCATGAAGACTACAAGACGGAAAAATTAGCAAAGATTTATACCAATGAGATTGTAGCGAGACATGGTGTGCCGGTGTCAATCATTTTAGACCGCGATGGTCGATTTACGTCACACTTTTGGCAAGCTTTTCAGAAAGCGTTGGGTACGAGACTAGACATGAGTACGACTTACCACCCTCAGACCGACGGTCAGAGTGAGCGTACTATTCAGACGTTGGAGGATATGCTTCGAGCATGTGTTATGGATTTTGGTGGCAGTTAGGATACTCATCTTCCATTGATTGAGTTTTCCTATAATAACAGTTACCACACAAGCATTAAGTGCGCACCATTCGAGGCTCTGTACGGGCGGAAATGTAGATCCCCCGTGATATGGACTGAAGTGGGAGAAAGTCAGCTTATTGGACCAGAAATTGTGCAAGAAACGACAGAAAAGATTGTTCAAATTAGGGAAAGATTGAAAATGGCTAGAAGTCGCCAGAAAAGCTATGCTGATAAGAGGCGTAAGTCTCTTGAATTCAAGGTTAGAGACTGAGTGTTACTTAAGGTATCTCCATGGAAGGGAGTGGTACGATTTGGCAAGAAGGGAAAGCTAGCACCACGATATGTGGGACAGTTCGAGATCGTGGAGTGTGTTGGACCAGTAGCTTATCGGCTGAAGTTACCCCAGGAGCTGAGTTGTGTCCACGACACGTTTCATGTGTCTAATCTTAAGAAATGTTTGGCTGAGTCAGATGTTCAAGTACCTTTGGATGAGATCGCGATTTGATGGGAAATCTGCGATTATGTCGAAGAGCCTATTGAGATCGAATAGCGGGATGTAAAAGCAAAGCGGAAGAAAGAATACCCCTTGTCAAAGTTTGTTAGAACACTCTCGGCAAGGAGCTAGTAATACTTGGAACGTTAAAAGACACTTCCAGAAGAACTATCCAAACTTTTCCTCCCGAACCCGTAACTTACTCAATGCCCAAGCAACTTGAGCCTTAGAGGACAAGCTCTTTCTTAACCAGAGGAGAATGTAACTTTCCGTATTTTCAAGTCATTTTTTATGACGTCAACCATTTTTCCTAAATTATTTTTTTTTCTCGGACGCGTAGTACTTTATAATTTTAAAATAGTTTAAGTAAAATCGCGTAATTAAGAATACACCAATCAAGCGTAAACTGACAACCGGTAAACGAATTAAAGTTTTCGTCAAGCAAGCAATATATATTTTTTTAATACGAAAGTAATAAACCACTTTTTTATATTTTATTATTATTGGTACGTAAAAACGTTTACGTTTTCAGCAATTAATACATTTTATGGCATACCGGAAGCACCAAAAGGTTATCTCACCGTTCAACAAAATAAACACCGATTGTACCCAACACTCCAAAGTTTTTATTAAATTTTCAACCCAAGTTAATATTACTTTTCCCTTTTGTTCATAAACAATTAAAACATACATGAATATTTCTAAGCTAAACAGTTATTTATAACAAACCTACAACAGCAACTTTACAGAAAAATGAACTAGAGATTTGCCTAAACATCAAAAGGGCACTCTAGAAGACCGCCCCCCCCTAGCTCACAGTCTACAACCTACAAGAAGGGACAAGGACATCATTTTACACAACATGGCTTGTACATACCACTAGCTTAATTAAAGGACCAAGCCTGAACCTTTGATTTGTTACCCCTATGACCACATTAGTCTTCTTACGACCAAGAGTATGTCTAGACTACTAAGCTTTCTTTTGAACCATATATAAACTTATATAAATGCAAAAGTAACAAGTGAGAGATAACTCATACAACTCAAAACACTTAGTAAAAATCACAAAAATCTTCCTCTTTGGCTCTCTATAGGCCACGGCTCAAACACCCCTTTTATTATAATCCATACCAAATTTTATACAAGCCATTACACATCCATCCTAAGATATACTAAGATGTTTCCAAGCATTGGTTAACCATTATTCAAGTGTTGAAGCAAGCAAGACAAGATTAGGTTTATAGAAGATTAGGGTTTCCTTGGTTTATAAATCTTTGGGTTTATTCATCTAAACAAGTGTTTTAGACCATATTTTCCCATCATCCTAACATCATAATAAATATAAGGTTATTCAAAACCCTTATAGGTCTTTACAAAAATTTCCCAAATCCCATTTTATACCATATATGATTCTATATAAGTAAATCACACCCCACTTAGGATCTGTTTAACCTTTTAAAAGTGGATTTTTCCCTTGTAAACGAGAAATTCTATGAACTTGTACACATGTTATATGAATGTAAATAGGATCATTGGACTCTAATATAAATGTAAGTTAATATGATATATAATAATTATAAAAGGCTTGTTGGAAATCTACTAAAAAGGAAATGATACAAAATGAAGTTTAAAACAAGCTATTAATTATGAAAAACCTCCAACATTCTGTTTGAATTCGACATCCCACCTGGTCATTTTATTCTGTTTTTATAAGAAAGTACAAAACCATCATGAACGATTCCAAAAATGATAAGAAAACTCGAAAATAAAAAAACCTATTTATACAAAAAGATACGACTATTTCAACTTTATAACGTTAATTATATACTATTATAAAAACCTATTTTTTATAAAAATTACTATTCACCACAGAAACTATATTTTTAAAACATCATTAATATGATAAAACTTTTAAATACGGCTGAACGTACTCGAAAGAATCGCTAAAAACGAAGTTAAAAACGCATAAGTTACGACATTTACGAGATTTACGATAACTAAATCTATAAAAATAAATATATAACCTTTAAGAAACATAAACTCACTTATTCATCAGAAAAACCAAATTTTTGAAAATGTTATAATTTGATACTCTTCCTAATATACGAAGGCAAATGGACGTAAGAAAGGAAAGAAAACGTGACTTAAAACAAAAAGTTACGCCGTTTTTACAAAAGTATATTTATAAATGTTTTAACTTTATAAATATGATTTCACAAATACGATTAGATGGTGATGTAGCTATATAGAATTATATGTGGTATTAGTTAATCAAAGTACTATATTAACTATAGTTTGCATAATGAAGGCCTCTTCGGGAGCGAACGGACGAGTTGTTGAATTTACGATTTAAAAGTGTCCCTAGCTCCCTCATACGTCACTACATGAACCTCTTAATTAAGATAGCCCCGAACGATCATATGATGAGCTATACGACCTAAATAAATTAATCAAAGTGTTTAATAACTTATAACGACCATATTGGAATAGGTTCCTTCGGATAATCCCTTCGTGCCGCATTTTTTCTAATGTGAATACCTTGTTTATCTACCAATCACACGGAGTGAGTTCATAACCCCCCCCCTTTTTATTACTACTGATTGTTTTTACAAAATCGACGGTGTATTTACATTGCTTGTTTTAAACTATCAGGACATAAGTGTTTTTCTAAATTGTTTTCCAAAGTGTATTTATCCAGATTAATGTCCTGAATATTATTGCAAAGTTACCTTATTGCCGTGAGAGTCCCTATTTATCATGAACATTAATTTCTATTGTAGTAAGCGCGAGGTTGTTGATAAGATCTATCGGGAATTGACAATTCCCCACCTTTCCTTGGGTCCCTAGTTATGATCAAGGGTGAATTTTAACATTGAGAAGGTGTTAATGTATTGTTGCAAGCACCAATATTCGATTGGGCACAAATCTAGTTAAGATTCGGGGTCCTGAGCTTATGTAAATAATAAACTTTAGAGACTACTGAAATGTGTTTCAGATTCCTACTATTACATCGTCTTGGGTCTACCCTTTTTACCGATAAACCCTATGATTTTCAACTCTTTCACTCCACCGTTGGTTGACTTTTAAGCATGTAATTTCAGGTCCCTAGTAGTAAGAAAGATTGGACGGAGCCGTGACGATATCAATGAAAGGTATGAAGATTGGACGGGAGCCGTGGCGGATATCAATGAAGACGGATTCTGTGTTTTATCTAAATTATATGCAACTTTTGTCTTTCATAAAACTTAAGTCATCTTTTGAGATTTTGTTTAAATGTATGTTGGATGTTTATGACATCAAAAACTTATGGGACCTAATGTATTAACTCTGATATTTTGCTATGGCATTAAATGAAATATTTCCTTAAAACGTCCATTTTTGGTCGTTTCCTAAATCTTGTTTGTTGTACTTAACGTAGCACCCCAATGTTACCATTCCGCTGCATAGTCCGATTTTGGGGGTGTTGCAGATGGTACCAGAGCCAAGGTTATAGGGAACTGGGTCATTTTCAAAACCTAGTCTATAACTACAAAGTTTAAAGATTTTCTTTTCTTTCATTTTCAAATTACAGAATCCTTCATCGCTATCCGATATCCACGCGCGCGTATTCCCCGATCCTTACTTACTTTTCTGATTGTCATTATTGCATTATGTATAACCTTATATATACATAATACTTGGTTTAAATTCGATCTCTTACGTATATCTTTTGATATATCATTACCTATTTTTATCGATCAATTATACACCTTGATTAATTCATAATTATTAATCCTTCTACTTCCTTTTCTCAATCATTATCATATCCCATAACTCCGCATACCTTTACAAATTCTTAACAAATCGTACATGTATGTTTCCAGAATCATGCCGCCCAGGAGATTTAAGAAGAAATCTGTTAGGAAGATAGTGGAAAGGCGTGTGGCCAAAGCCATGGAAAAATATGAAAAGACTAGAGTTGACTCAAACAATACTGGTGGATCTGGATCAACAAATACTGGAGGAACTGTTGTACCATTTGTTAATATAGATTTTCAAGGAATCACAATTAACATTAGAAATCGAATCAGACAATCATATACAATCATTGTTAATGGATATTTTATACAGAAAAACTAAAACTTCAAGGATACAAAGCTTAAATCACAAATATATAATTGTTGTGTCAAAGGTGGATGTCAAATTTGGTTGTTATTTTTTGTTATTTTAAAGTAATGTACAACTTATTTTATATATAAAAAAATTTATAATTGTTGTCTTAAACAATGTTGGATGCCAAATTTGATTGTTAATACTTTAAATGAAAAAAGTATTTAGCATATCGTAAAATTGTATAAGTGCAATAGCAGTGTAGAAAAAAAACATACACATCCGATTAATCATCACATATTCGTTTTTGGGCCACCAACCTTTCCGGTTCGTGTAAATCTGTCAAACAAACTGGTCAACAGTGCTGATGCGTATTTTCTTGTAATAAATTACCATTGGGTTTTACATTTATAAGACCATAACTACCCAGACTATTCCCTACGCACTAAAGAGCAGTGTACCCTATCGTGTAGTAGTGTAGTGATTGGTAAATACGGGTGTCGACTGTAACATTCCGTATTTTCAAGTCATTTTCGACGTCATCTATTTTACGAGTTTCCGTGAGTGAGTGTCGACATTTAACATTTTATTTGTCGATAATAAATACTTTCGTATTTTATTATGAAAAATTTGAAAAAGAATTGATAATTTTTATTTTTGACGTTTCGCGAGTCAACGGTTGATCGCGCGTTCGTTAATCGTTTTGAGCATCGTAAAAATTTACGACATGTCTCGCTATTATTCTTATGATCATAAAATATCATTTTATGAACCGTGTCATCTTTGTTCCTCAACCTTGGTCATAGCTCGCGTTTAATTAACAAGATATTTACAAGAGATATTATGCAAGATATTTATAAGATATTTATTAGATATTTATCTAAAATATCTTTTAGATATTTTCCTTTAACTTAACCCTAGTTAACTTAACTAGAGTTTCTTAACCTTAGTTAAGCCCTATATAAAGGCTTAACTAGTAAGAAAAACATACAAAACACATTCCTAAGGTGTAAAACACAAAAATCTCTCCCATTTCTCTCTATACATGCCACGGCTCAAGAACACCCCTTTACACAATCCATACAAATTTTTCTACCACTTATACAAGCATACACACATCATTCCTAAGACCTTCTAAGGTGTTTACAAGCATTGGTTAACCATTTGCAAGTATTGGAGCAAAGATTGGAAGATTATGGTTTCAAACCTAATCTAGGGTTTCCATTGGTGCAAGCTTGTGTTTTTGATCTAACCAAGGGTTTGGATTTGTTTGGTCATCATACTACATATCATCAAGGGTAACTAAGACTCTTTATGTATTCATACTTATGATTTTATGTGTTCATATGTTTTATTTAGCTAAATCACCATTTAGGGTTTCTTTAATGGGTTTTGATTAAAAGTGAGATTAGAACACTTGTTATCTTGAAATCTTGGACAAAACATGACCTAATGGACCTAATATATGTAAGACATAAGATATTAAGGGTTCTAATGGGTTTGTAACAAAGTGGTAAAGCTAAAAAGTCCTAAAAACAAGTTTTAAACACATTCTGAGAAAAATATCTTAAGGGGCTGTTTGTAATTCAAAATTTACATATATGTTTTATGATTTTATAAAATACTACATGTCACAAGGATCGAGGGGTCATAAAGAACTCGAAAAACCGATTAATAACGAAGAAGATACGCTATTTACAAGTTTACGATAGTTAATACTTTTATAAAACAATTTTTATAAAAAGTACTATTCATCACAGAAACTTATACTTTATAAACATCAATAATATGATAAAACTTTAAATTACAAAAACGTGCTCGAAAGAATCACTAAAATCGGAGTTAAAACGAATAAGTTATGACGATTATACGATTAAGCTAATTAAATTTATATAAATTATTACTATTCATGAATAGTAAAAGTACTATTCATCAGCAGATTTTAACTTTTTAAAAATACGATTATTTGATACATCTTTCAAATACGAAAGCGTGAACGAAGGAAACGTACACAACGGGTTTAAAACGAGAAAGTTACACACTATTTTCTAACTTGTGCACTATTTCCTGAGGTGAATAGTGTTGGTTCGTTTTTAATAAAACTTTTTGCAAAACTTTATGGAATCATTTAAATAATATTTATAATTAGTTTAGACTTTATAAATATTATTTTACAAAGGCGATTAAACCATTTAACGATTATACGGAGATAAATACATGATATTTAATTATCAAATACAATTTGAACATAATTTCACAAACGCAACTAGATGGTGATGTAGCTATATAGAAATATATATATATATGTGTTATAGTTACCAAAGTGCGATATTACTAGGGAATTTCATAATGAGACCTCTTCGGATGGCGTATTGACGAGTTGTTGGATTTACGATTTAAAGTATCCTAGCTCCTCAAACGTCATGTCATGACCTCTTTAATTATGATAGCCCGAACGATAGTACGATATAACAACTATAAGATTATATTCAATGTTATTAATTAAAGTACTTGGTACTTATACGACCCATA
The DNA here is from genome assembly GCA_026074375.1 of Tanacetum coccineum. Taxonomy (NCBI): domain Eukaryota; kingdom Viridiplantae; phylum Streptophyta; class Magnoliopsida; order Asterales; family Asteraceae; genus Tanacetum; species Tanacetum coccineum. The sequence goes on from BQNB010047955.1 coordinate 42,612, forward strand.
TTTACTTAGGTTGCTTTCGGATATTTCCGTGATACATTTTCTGCCATTTACCTGATTATTTCATCACTTCACTCCTAAGGTGAGATTCATAGCCTCGCTTTTACTTATTTACATGCTTTATAAACCCGCGAGGGGGATACATGCTCAATTGTTTTTAATATACACAAGTACTTAAAACCGATATTGTGAGATTCATAGCCTCGCTTTTACT